>MU224885.1:816228-827753 GCA_018584345.1 Thuja plicata
AAAAATAGCCACTGCTAAAAATAGACTTACTATAAATAGTAAGTCCCTCAAACTGGAGATTCTTTGAAACTCGATCCTAAGATATCTGACGCTCTGTGCAGACACCCTGCCAATCCTGGCCATACCAAAAACCCCACTTACTAAAAATAGTAAGTCAGCCAAAATGACCCGAACGAAGAGCAGACCTGATAAACTGAATCTCCAGAATGGAATCCCAATGCTGGCTCCCCAATCTGACCCCCTCTGAACACCCGATTAGCTTGCGAGGGTCGCCAAACCAAGCTAATCCCGAAGTCTGAAAGATGGGGACATTACACAAGTAGGGTTGTGATTGATTTCATAATGCAGAATATGTTGACTAGGTTTGGTTGTCCAGAAGTTATTGTGGTGGACAATGCTATGTGTTTCAGATCAGGGGAATTCACTGATTTCTGTCAGCAATATGGAACTCTTATTTCATATTCTTCCCCATATCACCACCAAGGCAATGGTCAGGCTGAATCCAGTAATAAAAGTTTGGTAAAAATTATTAAAAGAGTATTGGATGCAAATAAGAAGGCCTAGGATTCAAAATTACAGCTTGCTTTGTGGGCAGATAGAGTAACAGTGAAAAAAGCTATTGGATGTGCACCGTTTGACTTAGTTTATGGTATTCATGCCAAATTACCACAAAATAATTTGTTGCAGATGTATAAATTTATCCAAATGTATGATGATGACCTAGAAGATGAAATGAGAACCAGGTTGGAGGATTTGATACAATTAGATGAGTTAAGGAGGCAAGCACATGATAGGAACATCAGATTGTAGTTGCAAAAGTTTATTTGACAAGAAAGCCACTACCAGGAAATTTGAGATTGATGATATGGTTTTGATGTGGAATGCCAGGATAGAGGACAAAGGAAAACATGCAAAATTTGATCCCATATGGCTAGGCCCATATCTAATCGACAGTAAGTGGGGTTCTGATTCCTATATGTTAAAGGACTTAACTGGAAATATTCTGGAGTTGCCGGTTCATGGGCAATTTCTGAAGCTCTACTTTTCTTGAAGAAGGCGAAATCATGGACAAGTAAGTATGTATATATTTGTTTCTTGCTTCCTGTTTTCAGTTAGGTTTCTTTCCTGTAGGTGGTTTGCTTCTCCCAGAGTTTTCTGAATCCTTGTTATGCCTACGAGAGGCATACATCCCAGTCGGAGCCACTGTTAGCACTTGCCAAATCTTTCATGGTTCCAAGCATCTTTTCTTGTCTCTGCAATTTATTTATGGTCTTTGGCTTAAACCCTAAGCCCTTAATGTGTTTTCATGTCAAAATGGAGAAAAACCCTAAGTGTCTCGGCCAATTTCTAATTTGAAGTTACCTTTTCCTTGTCACTTAAGTGATCCCATTTTCCATGTACGCATTACCTTTTCACGTTGGTCGCTTGATCTCCTAACCCGAGCCAGATATTCCTTTTTGTCTGGCGATCACGCGATTGCCTTTTGTCGCTAAGTCTTCGAAGGGAACGATATATTCTCTTTTTGTCTCGAGACTTAGCGCGAGCCGTTCATCTCAAGTTCAATCTAACGGTGGTCGGGTTGTCACTGGATAAACTATGCAGTTTGCAAATTATCTCGAGACTTGGAGATTTCCTCAGTCGCAAAGTCTCATAAAGTGACCCAGGGTAAATGGCCGAGTTAAAAATGTAATCGTCGCCAAGTCTCTTGAAAGATCATGGGTTAAGTTAAAGATCTGGAGATTTAGCTACAACCATAGATGCAAATCAGATCCGACGGTAGTCGTGAGGTCGCGGTATGAATTTGAAAAGTCAGAAGAGATCCAACGACTATGAGACATAAGGAAAGGTGAGACACGTGTTATGTTGTCGCGTGATCTCGTGATATTTTAAGGTTTGCAGGAAAGATCAGGAGACTTAACAACAGCTGTTAGATGAAGAAGGAAAGTTGATCAACGGTAGACGGGAAGTCTCCAAATAAATATGTCAGGTGCAGTTTTATTCAGCGACTTGGAGATTAGGGCTTAGTCGTCAGGTCTCTAGATAAAGAGCAAAAGTTTAATGTTGAGTTAATATGCCTTCGGTCGCTAGGTCTCTGGATGAAACCATGATTAAGAGAAATGACTGGCAACTAAGAGACAAGAGGAAAAATGTAACCTGAGTCTGCTAGCGGGTTAAGCCCGAGTCAGAGGTAAAGACAAAGAGTAGACAAATGGCAGTGCGCCATGTGTTTTGGTGGGCCTGTGTTTCATGCGATCAGTGTCCAAGTCTCTTAATCGAGATGGAATATTCTTATATGTTCAGCGATTATGAGTTTTGCCTTGTCGCTGGGTCTCCAATTGATATCGAATATTCTCTTGTGATCAGGAGACTTCCTGCTGACCGTTCGATTAAGATCAAATCTAACGCTTGTCGCATAGTCTCTGGACGGGGCCATGGTTAATGAAAAAGTCTGGCGACTCGGAGATTAAAGGAAAGGCGCAAACCAGAATTTAAAGGCCAGTTAAATGCTGAGGTTAGTTCCCGGGTACAGATTAAAGATGATCAACGGTGGTGTTTTAAAGAAAAGGTCAGATTTGAATCTGGGCCGTTGATCGAGCTATCTCGCGACACCTATGACCGTTAGTATTTAAATTCAAATATTTAAAGGGTTTCGTATCAGATATTCATGGCAGTGGACTGATATTTATTCTCAGAGACATTAATGACCGATTTGATCTTTTGGGCGGCTCTGCACAACTATTCAAGACCGAACAGATAGAAATCTGATATATGGAGATGCATTTATATCTAGACTTAACAAGAATAGTTTTATAATCAGAGGGTAAATGCATACACAACCGCCTGGTCATTTCTGCATTTATGGAGCCACTTTCAGGGTCATGCCATGGAAGTTTCTTGCCTATTAGAGTGCTGCGCTCATATCCATGGATTGGAGAATTAATTGTAGATCAGATTGCACAAATTGAAGAGAAGATTCAGGATTTCAACTTGCTCATAGAATTGAATGTAATATCTGATTGGTTTTAAACCCTAACCCTAAATGGTCCGAAGCTTGTAGCATTCTTGTTCCTATAAAAGAATATTCAAGACCATTTAGAAAGCGTTGGAAAATTGGGAAAGTAGAAAGCATTAGGCTAATACTTTTTTCTAGTCTAGGAAGTAATAGATGTATTTTCAGTTTGTATCAAGATAGAATAAGAAAGCTTTTGATTTTTTGCATACTATCTCACTACATATTTCCTTGTCATACTGATTCAGAAATTAGTTTTCATCATACTTAATATAAGTTGTTTCAGATTTGAGTCTCTCCTGTGTGTTATCTATTGAGTTGTAAGTTTTCTGGCTTACTGTGTGAGTTCTGCTTATGCATATGTGTATTCCATTAGTCTTTCATCTGAGATCAAATGAATGCTTTTGGGTATTACATTGATTCAGCTTGATATCTATTTAAGGATCTTGTAGTGAGCAATCTGAGAGTTCTTATGTTTATGGCTTTGAATCTTTGCCTTTAACGTATTCCAGTTTCAATATTGTGTTTAGGTTTTAGCCCAATGGATAAGGCACTGATCTAAAGCAAGTATTATCTGTGGAGATATAACTCTAAATGGTTTGGCTATTCCCTATCCCACAAATATAAATCAAACTCATTACAAAATTCTTTAGCTTTTGAGGTGTTTTCCTACTTCTTCCACCCATGGTAGTGGAGAGTCACTGAATGCTAGGTTGGCATTTACTACTTACCATTCATTTGTTGTTTAAAATCCAAAAGTATAAGGTGTGGTAAAGAGTTGAGTTTAGTCTGGATTGGGTGTACCCGCCTTGGTTTTGCAGAGCCAGAAGCAGAAGAGGGCAGTCTTGACCCTATAGTTGGTCCAGTTACCTTACAGAGCTTTCACACTTGCAACTAACCACTCCTAACATCAGTCTTAAGGTATATTGGTAGCTCAAGTTAGCGTAAACGTTTTCAAACACCAACACTTATAATGTAACAAAATTGGGTGAGGACTTATTTATTGTGATTTTACTTGATAATAAATGTCTTTTACACCATCTATTATGCATTGTAAAGGTAATCTCCATTTTAATTTATTTGTCAAAGACTGACATTGATGAATAGTAAATGAATGGGAATTTTTTTTCTCTCGAGGTTCATTATATTGGAACCCTGACTTTGATTGGCTCATTGGTTGGCCATTTCCAGATCGCTGAAAATATCAATACTTTTAAGGAATTCAGAGTACAGTTTTTCCAGTGAGATACAGTTTAATTAATTAAGTTTAAAGATGTATCTGCACTTAAGAATGAAAAAAAGAGTTCATATTTGTTGTAGGCTATGAAATAATAAAATTTGGCATTTGTGATTTAGGAAATTTGAAAGAAAAATGGAGACAGATGCTAATAACATAATTGGTTAACATGAATTTATGTTCTAGTACATGTGAAATGTTAACATGTGTGTTAACATTACAATGACAAATATTGAGCAGATTTTGGAGTTTATTAGAGATGGGGAAAAAACAGTAGATGATTTGATGGACTTGGGAATACAGCTTTTGGGCAGGTAATTTCATTTTAAATTTAGAATGTTACAAAGAAATGCTATAAATCTGTTGAAACTATGTTGCCTTGAATTTTCCTTTTCTTTTTGAGATCTTTGTTCTCATGATTGATGTCATATCTAACTAGAGAAAGCATCTGTCTGTTTGCAATAAACATACTTTTATGGAAGTTGGAAGATGAAGAAGTATAGAAAGGGGGAAAAAGATGATTTTGAATTACATATTTAGTCATTATACAAGTTGTCATCTGAAAAACAATTGATTCTCCTCCTCATAACACATCTCATGTTAACACTTTAATGTTGTGATACACCACTTACAAAGAAGGAACACTTGTTTAGGGGTAACAAATTAGTTAAGTGGTTTCTATCAACCATACAAAAATAATATGAATAACAGAGGGACTGCAATTAATAACATCAACAATTTAGCGCAGTTTTTCTGTCAAATATTTTAGCATGTTGGATTGTTGTGGTAATGCATCATAGGAGCATCATCTGAGATTATTCTTTTTGTTCCAACAAGTGTTTAAGTCCTTCGCTTATGAAAGGAACTGCTTTACATAGAGCTTCATTTTTTTGAGTCTGTAAAGTGGACTTGGACTCAAATTTACCCTAGAACCTAGATGAAATGCATGGTGTCATTGAGCATTTATTTTATAGAAATGGTCAATGACAGATATCCCATACAAGAAAGGAGGTGATGTAAGAACCCCTTCACGTTCTGTCCCAAAACTCAGTTGGATTGGTTTGACATTTTGTCAAACACTTGGCATGCAAAGTGTTGAAATTCTGATTTTTTCAGATTTTTTCTCCTCAAATGTCAATGAAGGTATCATTGTTTCAGATCTGATATAATTATAACAGCAAGATATTTCCTTCAATAATGTAACTAATATTGATTCCAAATGAAATACAAACTTACCCTGATCATGAATGATGTAGTAACACAATAGGGTTTCATTTGATCAATTTGTCAAGGAAGAGGGTGGCGCTTCAGCTGGAAGAGCTACGACTGTTGGTGATAATTCCAAATCAGCAATGAACATTTGGAAAGAAACTGAAAATCTCTTAAATGCCCCCAAACCCTTGGTGTGCTTAGACTGAAATGATGATTTCCTCTTCAATCTTCACAAATATCAATCACCCATATGCAAAAACAATTTTGTAAATTATTTGCCAGCTGATATAAACCTGAAACCTTCACCAAATGCTTCCGAAAATTCCTCAAACCAGTCGCCCCTATGCAGAAATTATTATAAAATGTTTTGATCATAAAATTATCAAAATATCTCCAAATAAGAGTCTAAAACCCTAGCGCCCAGCTATGCAAGCTTAAACTAGCAATGAAACCCTCAACAAATATATCAAAATGGTTGTCATAAAACCCTCATCAAATATATCAAAATGATTGTCATAGTGCTGTCACGAAACCCTCTTGATCAAATCTTCAATATCTCACAAGATCTTAAATGCCCAACCTGGAATTTGCTTGCAAATCTCTTCCAAGTTGTTTTAAATCCTAGCCGCCAAAGAATGATGTAAAAAACTACCATACAAATCTTCTTTATGGCTGCCAAACATCAACAACCTGCGATTTATCCACAATAGTGAACACTGAATGGTTCCACCTATCAAAGGAGAGTTGGGTTTTCATCCAATCTACTAATTTCCAAGGTTTTCATCCTTAGAACCAGCTGAACCTAATAGTTACAGTAGAATATGGAAATTCTCCAACAATAGCAATATACTCAAATGATGCCTCTAAACTGAAGTTGGCATTCCTTATAAAGACCTCCAAGAAACATGTAGAAGATTAGGCCAACTTTAATAATTGGAGAATATTTTTTAATAAAGTGACTTATTTTATTATTTTATAATTTTTACTTTATTTTATAATCAAATTAATTAATTGAAATCATTCTTAAGAAATAAATTTAATTTTTTTGGACAACTTAATCAATTAGTTTAATTAAGTCACTTTGTAAATTTTTTTGGGACATTATAGTCCTCCCGGACCAAATATTGCTTGTGCTCAAGCAATTCTCTGCTGCACCACCAGATCCCATACCAGCCGTATGAAGAACACTATATCTTTTTTCTGCTCCTTGATTCCTTGTAGATGTTGTTTTTCTTGGGCAGCCAGCAACATTGCCTTCCTAGCTCTTTGTAACCATACATCACACATATCTTGTGTCTTCCTAACATCCTCCATGGTATGATGTACAAAATCAAAACCTTTGTGGCTTGAATACACAACACATTCCTCATTTTTAACACAGAAAACTTGAATGCCAACATTGGAAGACTCTGTAACATTATTTTCTTCACGTGTAAGTACTGACAACTCATAATTTTTCAAAGATAAGGGATTGCTGATCCACCAATTGTGTGCTCAACTATCCCATCTTCATCTATGATTTGAGCCTTCAATGGGTTCTCTAAAAGAGGAAACTCATGAATCTCATGCGTAAACTAGATACCCCAACAAAATTTTCTGAATCACCCCTCTTTTCTTGTTCACTCACAACTACATGTTCTTCCTTCCTCATGTCAAGAGGCTAATCCCTTGTATGCTCCATCTCCATGTCTTCTTCCCTTGGAAGAAATATTAAACCAAGATAGGCTTCTCTTCGTTGTCTTGCGTGATCTATATGATTGCAGCGCTCCTTGACTCTGTAACATTGTTTTCTTCATGTGTAAGGACTGACAACTCATGATTTTGCAAAGATAAGGGATTGCTGTTCCAAATCAGAAAATCAAACTATCGCATACCTTTGTATAGTGTACTCAACATCCTCAGCACCTCTTCTTCCTCGATGCATGTTCTCCATCAAGTCCTGATCCAATATGTGTCTCCCAGTGTAATTCACATGCCTCAAGGTTAGATTGATTCTTCAAATCACTCCTCTTCATGACATCTTCAACATCTAATTTCTGTTTTGAGGCTAGGGCTGCAGCAGGCTCCTGGAATTCTCCTTGATGGGACGAGTCTTCCTTCAAATCTGAAATAATGTTTTTTTCTATCCATCCTTTCAATATACCCCAATTGTTTTGCTCATCACATTTCCTTGCCACTATGATGTAGAGATAGTGAGGTAATGCTATGCTCAAGTAATGGATCATTAGTAGAACTCATACCTTAATGTGACTGATCAATGATTGCTGACTTACCACACTCCAAATACGTACACTTGTTAAACTTATCATAGAGGTTTTTGGATGCTTCACTTACAGTTGTGGATGAGTCACTATAACACCTAGGTTGTCTTGATAGGGAGTCTTCATATTGCTTAGGCTACGAGCAATCCTCTTTTGTTGCTGAGTAAGAATTCTTATTGCTTTTTCCAAGCTAGGCATCTTTTCTATTGTTGGTGAGGCAGGAAGCAAAGTAGGTAACAATCTTCCATCCTTAATTCTAGCCATTGATGTGACTTTTAGCTGAAGCAAACTGATTTATACCCACGGGTTGGCAAGATCAAAGCTCTGATACAATTGTAAGAACCCCTTCACGTTCTGCCCCAAAGCTCAATTGGATTGGTTTGACAGTTTGTTAGACACTTGGCATGCAAAATGTTGAAATTCTGATTTTTTCTAATTTATTCTCCTAAAATGTCAAAGAAGGTACAATGATATCAGATCTGATATAGGTCTGATATAATTACAACAAGTTTTTTCCTTCAAGAACGTAATCAATATTGATTCCAAATGAAATACAAACATACACGTATCATACAAATGATGTAGTAACACAATAGGATGCCATATGATCAATTTGTCAAGGAAGAGGGTGGCGCTTCAGTTGGAAGAGGTACGGCTGTAGGTGATAATTCAACATTAGCAATGAACACTTGGAAAGAAACTGAAAATCTCTCACATAAATCTGCAATATCAATTATGCCCTCAAACCTTAGGTGCGCTTGGACTGAAATGACGATTTCCTCTTCAATCTTCACGAATACCAATCACCCATATGCAAATTTTAAAATTTTTTTTTATTTGCCAGCTGATATAAACCTGAAACCTTCACCAAATGCATCCCAAAATTCCCCCATCTAGTCATCCTCATGCAGAAAATTATTATAAAATGTTTTGATTGCAAAATTATCAAAATATCCCAAAATAAGGGTTGAAAACCCTAGCCCCCAGCTACGCAAGATTAAACTAGCAACAAAACCCTCATCAAATATATCAAAATGATTGCCATAATGCTGTCGTGAAACCCTCTTGGTTGATTTTTCAACATCTCACAAGATCTCAAATACCCAACTTGGAATTTGCTTGCAAATCTCTTCCAAGTTGCTCCAAACCCTAGCCACTAAAGAATGATGTAAAAACCTGCAATACAGATCTTCATTAAGGCTGCCAAACATCAATAACCTGCAATTTATGCTTGATAGTGAACCCTGGATGGATCCACCTCTCATAGTAGAGTTGGGTTTTTGCCAATCTACTAATTTCTAAGGGTTTTCGTCATTAGAACCAGATGAACCTAATTGTTACAACAGAAAATGAAAATCGCCAACAATAGCAAAATACTCAAATGATGCCTCTAAAGTGAAGTTGATATTCCTTATAAAGCCCTCTAACAAACGTCTAGAAGATTAGACGACTTTAATAAGTGTTGAACTTTATTTAATAAAGTGACTTATTTAATTATTTTATCATTTTCACTTTATTTTATAATTAAATTAATTAAAGTCATCCTTAAAAAGTAAAATTAATTTTTTGGACAACTTAATCAATTAACTTATTTAAGTTACTTTATAAAAAATTTAGGGACATTACATGTGAGAGGATTAATGATACTACTTTGGTCAAGAAGCACAATTGAGAGTGCTTGTGTTACACGTTAGTTAGTGTGTCTAAAAGAAACACGGCATACCAAATATTGAAGATGAATATTGGGCTGCTTTGGTAGCATCATCTGTCAAATTCCATGGAGTGTGTTGATGTTTGCAGCTTCGATCAAATAAAATGAATGAGATATTAATATTATGAGAATAGATTAAATTATGCACATACATATACATACCAATATATATAATAATAATAGATATTAGTATTATATATATATATATATATATATATATACATAATCAATTGTCATTATATTAATCTCATAATAATGAATAGACATGTCCCATGAAGGGACATGTCTCTCCTATCCTCATTCTCAATATAAATGAAAGAGAGATTGCTGCATTTGGAAAACACATACAACATAGAGTGCTATTACATTTGCAGTGATCCTAAAACTTAACATGGTATCAGAGCCAGACTGCAAATTTAAGAGAGTAGTTTGTTGATGGTGAATGTGTGACTGTCTCAGAAAATATAGTCTTCGTACAGGGACCATATCTCACAAATACACCGTTGGATTTTTCCTGAATTTTGGATATGTTGGTGATAAACAAATTGCAAAAAATTTGTCCGGAGCAATTGAAGAGGAAGTGTTGGGCTCAAAAGTTTTGACCGACTGTGTACGGGTCTATGTGAAATTCCTCAAAGCGGCTTTCTTTAAAGAGATATATTAAATTTGTTATGATTGTGGTCAAGCATTAACAAAGAAGCACGTATTCAAGGAAGGGTGTCTCTTTCTAGAAAGAAAGAATTAATTATAGAGTGTCACCTCTCTTGGAGCAATCAAGTCATTTCACAAGAAGACATGAGAATTGTTCAATGATATAAGAGTGGGAATTGTACATTGTGGGGGGGAATAATAACCAATGTTACATTCCCATTTGAACCATCCTTAGTGGGGAGATGATTCAAAGGGGAGATGTCTCTCAAATAATCTGAGAAGGTGTTTTCTGTTTTGATGTATATGGACCTTCATTGAAGCAACTTGTGTCAAGGATGTTGATGTGCAGATCAGTATCTATTATCCTTGAATATTACATTTATCTACTCATTGTAGTCTCTTTGTCATTTGTAATTCTATACGTACTATAAGAGATATTTGCCTTGATCTTTTCCGGAGATGCTCTTGCAGGAAAAGAAGATTGATATCAAATTCAGAGGGAGTCTGACACTTCAGAGGTAACTTTGGATGAGGAGCTCAGAAGATTGATATCAGATTCAGAGGGAGTCTGACAGTTTATCTTAACCAATCTTGGATGAAAAGATCAACAGATTGATATCTGCTCAATGAGTTCTTCTTTGTGAGAGAAGTTCTAGGTGAAATCTCTTCTTTTCACCCTCTGCGCTGAGACAATAACTTGATCTTCTATCATGATAGACATCTTGTGATGGCTGAAACAGATCATAATAGATGATATCTTGCATGGTGGATTGAGTTCCTTAAAAGGACGATGACCTTCTATTGTGATAGACATCTTGTGATAGCTGAAACAGATCATGATAGATGATAAATGTTCCTATGGTAAGTATTATTGAGGGTACATGTGCACATTACCTATAGGACATTTTTGAGTTATGGTGAATATCATGAGACTTGATATTCTTGGTTAGACCATATCTCTGATATCACATTGAGGTGATATCTAAAATACTTTCCGAGTTATGGTGAATATCATGAGACTTGATAATCTTGGTCAGACCATATCTTTGATATCATATTGAGGTGATATCTAAAATACTTTCCGAGTTATGGTGAATATCATGAGACTTGATATTCTTGGTTAGACCATATCTTTGATATCATATTGAGGTGATATCTAAAATATTTTCTGAGTTATGGTGAATATCATGAGACTTGATATTCTTGGTCAGACCATATCTCTTGTTATCATGAATCATGATGAGGTGATATTTTCTCTCTTAAAAGTAATGGATCTTTTGTGAATTGCATTTTGATGAATTTTATCTTCCCTAGCTAAGAGGGAGTGTTGATGTTTGCAGCTTTGATAAGATAAAATGAATGAGATATTAATATTATGAGAATAGATTAAATTATGCACATACATATACCTACCAAAATATATATATATATATATATATATAT
>MU224885.1:829126-839594 GCA_018584345.1 Thuja plicata
CCTCAAAAGATCATATGCCTAGGTTTCCAGAATGGAAAAATATAGAGTAAATGAAGGTTTTGTTTGGAGTTTGGAGCCATAGTTATGCCCTAGCCAGTAAATATCAACATTCAGGGCCAAACATGAACCCTAGATTAGATATGAAGCAGCGGCTACACAAGGAGGTTATCTCACATGTTTTTTTTCAAGAACCAATTGAAATATGTAGAGATTAAGTATGCCATTAGAAAATTAAATGAAAAATCCTCAAAAGTATCATATATACCAAATCTGCAACGAACGATGGAAGTAAAAACAGATGCAACAAGTAAATACCCTATGCGCAGGACTTACCTCGCGCTGAAAAAACAAACTTGCTCGTAAAACGCGGTGAAAACTCGCTCGTAAAACAGTGAAAACGCGGTGAAAACTCGCTCGTGAAACAGTGGAAAATGCGGTGAAAATGTAACAGTGGAAAACCCCATTTGCGCGGCTTATTCCATTTTACCCTCCCCACGGACCCGACGACACATCAAATGGGGTTTAAAAAAATGCATCTTCGGGGTTTAATTCCTAATTCCACCTATCCGGTGGGAAGATGGTGCTGCCCGTTTTAGGGCCTAAACCTGGTTTTCACCTGCATAACCCGAATTGCATATTGGGGTTCCAAACGGTGGATTTCGTGGAAATCGGGAAGTGTCACTGCCAATTCTGGTCCAATTCCGCGAAACAAACGGGGCCTTAGGAATTCCAACCATCTCCTTTGTCTTACGTTTAAGTGGGGTTGGGTGAAGATATATTTCAATCCTCGATGATCTGTTTTTAATTCAAAAGGTTTTCCCAGTAAGAAATGTCTCCATTTCTGTAAGGCATGAACTATAACTGCGAATTCAAGGTCATGTGGTGCATAGTTAACTTCATGAATCTTTAATTTCCGGGACTCATAAGCAACCACACCTTCACCTTGTAAGCGGATTTGCCCTCATTATCTAATGGCGGCAATTTTGGACATCGGGTGATGTGCTTCCCTAATACTTTCTCGAGGCGAGAGACGTCGAACACATTGTGAATTTTTCTATTTATGGGTAGCTCCAATTTATAAGCAACTTCTACTCTTCCCAAAATTTTGTATGGCCCATAAAATCCGGGCTTAAATTTCTTGGCCCCACTTACCTTTATGGATGATTGTTTATATGGTTGTAGCCTTAGAAAGACCAAATTCTCCACTTCGAATGTTTGTTCTGTTCTTTTCTTGTCTGCATAAACCTTTTGCTGATTTTGTGCTTGGTGTAAGTTATCTCTGAGTGAGTTCATGATATCCACATTTTGTTGTATGATGTCTCTAGTTCTCAATACACTACTTTCTTAATGGATCAAGTCCCCAAAAGACGTGGCTTCCTACTTGTACAATGCTTTGAAGGGGTTCGTCCCTATAGACATATGGTGAGTGGTATTGTAGCAATATTCTCCCAAGTGTAGCCATTTGATCCATTTTGCTGCCTAATGATGTAGTTCCTCAAATACACTTCTAGCCATTTATTGACAATCTTTGTTTGGCTGTCTATTTGGGGGTGATAGCTGGTACTAGGGGTGAGCTCTGTCCTTGTTAATTTGAATAGTTCTTGCCAAAATAGGCGAAGGAAGTGATTCTCTGTATCACTTGCAATGTTTCAAGGTAGACTATGGAGTTTAAAGACTTCTTTGAAGAAAACATCAACTACTTGAGGAGCTCGAAAGTCCGTTGATATGGCTATGAAGTGGGCATCTCTAGTTATCAATTAACCACCACATAGATGTAGTCTTTTCCTAGTATCTTTGGCAACCCTATTATGAATTCCATGGATATGCTTTCCTACTTCTCGTTGAGTATGGGTAGGGGCTGGAGAAGTCCTGTCGGATATGTAGTTCCTCCTTGTTCCTTTGGCACACCATGCACTCTCTATTGTGCTTGAGTACATCTCCTTTTAGGCCCTTCCATGAGAATCTTTCTCTAATTTGTTTATAAGTCTCGAAGTATCCCCAGTGTTTGGATAGAGGGTTATCATGATAGGTTTTCAAGATCTCTTTCTTCATCTTCGATCCTAGCGTGATGTATATCCTACCCTTGTGAAGAATGAGGTCATCCACAACTCGGTACCTATCATCTTGTATCTTTCCTTCTATGAGGTCGCTTGTAAATGTATCCTTATTATATTATGTGAGTAAAGTTGTCTTCCATTTTGTGGATATTGATATTATGAAGCCCAGGAAAGGCCTTCGTGACATGCCGTTTGCTACAACATTGTTCTTCCCCTTCATGTATTCAATGTCGAAGTCATATGCTTGTAGTTTGCTCACCCATTTTTGTTTTTTGTCATTTAAATATTTTTGGTTTACGAAGAATCTCCAACTATCATGGTTAGTTTTTACCAAAAATCTCCCACATGTTAGGTATTGTATAAAATTTGCTATGACATGCATGATTGCTAGCATTTCTTTATCATAGACAGAGTAGGTTTTCTCTATGTCTTTGAGTTTTCTGCTTTAAAAGGTTATTGGGTGCTTGTTTTGCATCAATACTGCCCTGATGCCCTCTCTTGAGGCATCACAGTAAAGTTCAAAGGGTGAGAAAAAATCTAGCATAGCCAAAATGAGGCAAGAAATCATTAGTTCCTTAAGTTTCTCAAAAGCAATTTGTGCTTCTTTAGTCCAAATGAATGCCACTTTCTTAGTTAAGTTAGTGAGTGGTGTAGTCAACTTCAAGAATCCTTCGACAAATCTCCAATAATAGCTACAAAGTCCTAAGAAGCCTCGGAGGTGGGTTAGAGTTTTGGGTTTTAGTTGACTTCTAATAGCCCTTTTCTTCATCCACACTTACCCCTCGAGCATTGATCTTGTGTCCCAAGTATAAGATTTCTTCAATCTCGAGCTCGCATTTGGATAATTTGGCAAATAGGGAATTTCACTCCAATATTTCCAATACTTCGTCTATATGTTGTAATTGCTCCTTCCAAGTTTTGTTATAAATGAGGATGTCATCAAAGAACACCAACAAGAATTTCCGTAATTGTCCCCTGAAAATGTGGCTTATGCATGATTGGTAGGTGGCTGGGGCATTTATCAGCCCAAAGGGTAGACCAAGAAATTCAAAGTGACAGTAGTGGCATCTAAAGGCTGTTTTGGGTATGTCTTCTTCCCCCAATCTGATTTGATGATATCTTGACCTTGGATCTATTTTAAAGAAGTAGACGACCCCATGTAATCATCGATCAAGTCATCGACTCGAGGAATGGGGTATTGGGTTTTATCTTTTTCTTATTCAATATCTTGTAGTCAATGCACATTCTCATCCTGCCATCCTTCTTCTTTGAAAGTGCCACGGATGAGGCGAAAGGGCTGGAGCTAGGCTGAGTATGGCCCATTTCCAATAATTCTTTTGTTTTTTTCTCAACTTCTTCTTTCTATTTGCGGGGGTGGGGATAGGGAGTAGTAAAAATTGGTTTTTCTCCTTCCTCTAATTCTATGGAAGCTCAAAACCTCTTTTCAGTGGGAGTCTTGAGGGAATGTTGTTGAAGACCTTATGCTTGTTTAATAAGGGTTGAATGTCAACATGTGCTATTTTCCCCTTGCTAGAAGACTTGTCCAAGATTAAGCATTGCGCAACCCATTCCACTTGGCCATGTTTAAGGATTCTCTCCATTCTTTGGAAGGAGATTATTCTAGGAGCCCCATTGGATATACCTAGCAAAATGACCCTTTCTTCATTATGTTTAAAGCACAAGTCCATTTTTGGGAGGTCCATATAGAAACATCCCAAAGAGTGTAGCCATGGGGTGCCCAAAATTACATCAGTATCCCCCATATTCACAATTTAGAACTTATCTTTTACTGGTTGTTTTCCCAAGGTAATTATTTTGTAGCGAAATTTTATTTGTGCATGGAGTAATAGACCCATCAGTGATATCTTAAAGCCTTTATAGTTCTCCTTTTCCAGTTTTAGTTTTGCCACTAAGTTTTCGTCAATAAAGTTGTGGATTGCCCCACTATCAACAAGTGCTGTCACCTTCATTCCCTTTATAACACCTCACACCCTAAAAGGATTATGTTTGTATGCCTTCGAGATGGAGGCCAAAGTCCCACTTCTTCGTCTTGTTCATCATGTTTAATCTTTTTGTTTGGGCTTTCATGGCCTACTTCCGTTTTGGATGGTGCTTCAATATGATGGGCATGGATTCTTTTCCCACATCTGCACCTTGGTTCCCACTTCTCTTTGCAATTATAGCACATCTTTTTAAGGTCCCCTATGTTGCATCTATGCCCCAGTGCCCATGGATCTTTGCACTTGAAACACATTTTTGCTTCTTGAACTTCCTTTTGTTTACATGTGTCTAGGCTCCCTTTGTTATTTGCAATAATAACATAGGTTCTTTCTTCGGAGTTCTGATTGGTCGTCCTTTGAAAGAAATGGTTTTTTATGTTTTTTTCTCCCGTAGGAATGCCTCTCTTTCGTGTGGCCCTTAAGATTGCTTCATGAAGGGTGGTAGGGTCAAAAGCACTTAGTAGACTATGAAGCATATCCGATAGTCCTATGAATAGGTAGGTAAGTCTTTCCTCTGATATTTCGGGGACCATGACTGCTAGCCTTGAAATTCTGTGATATAGTCTTCAAGGGTTCCCCTATGCCTCACTCTTGTTAGTTCCTTGAAGTGTTTTTGGGGGTGAGTTTGGTCAAATCTCTCAATAAGTTTCTTTTTGAAGACAACATAGGTTTTTATGTTCTTATGGTTCTGATTGATTTGGCCATAATGCCATCAATCATGTGCCACCCCTTCTAAATGTATTATGGCAAATGTAATGGCATCCCTTTCAATCATGGGACAAAGTGTTAGGTATGTTTCTAGTTTGTAAAATCCAAGCATGAGCCATGGTTTTCCCTGAACCATCAAAGTTGGTGATGGTCAGTTTCCCTATGTTATGTTGCTACTCTTGGTTGACTTGGTTCCTCCCCCTTTTATGATTTTGTTTTGTTCCTGCCTCACAATATGTTGTGAAGGGTATGCTCCATTTGACCTCGGGGCCCAGTCTTTCATATTCTTGGGTAAGATCCCTTAAGTTAAGATTGTTAATTTCTTAATTTTCCCTTGTTGACCCTTCCTTGGTTAAGAAAGGAGGTCCATTTGCGTTTGACCCTACTGTGGTCCTATTGTCACTTTCAGACTGGCTAGTGGTGCCCTCTCTTTTGTGTCTGGGTTTAAGGGTATTGTTTATATTTTGAAGGTTTTGGAGCAAGGCTTGGGTTGTTTGTTCATTCTTTTCCATAAAGGCCATCAATTCATGCTCCATTTGAGTTTTCTTTGTGTTGTTTTGGTTTATAATCTTTTCCTTTTCTAGAGCCCTTCAAGCTTGTTGACTTGGTTGCATCAACTACTGCTTTCCCCTCAGTATTGCAGGACAATGCTTTGTTACCACTTGTAATGACCGTTTCCTAGATTACTTTGTAATCTGCCTTAATTCACAAATTCCAAATGAAACAAGGAACACAATATAGTTAGAGATATAACCTTAACCTAAAAATGAGATAAGACAAGCATGTCTTGGCACTTGTGGCCAAATTAATTAATAATATAATCATAATACATGTAATTCATTCATTAGGTTTAAGAGAGAAACAAACTTATAGCACATAATTATCATGTTCTCAATCCATAATGAGGGTTGAGATAGGAGAGATATGATGTGGTGCCCTAATTATCTTCAGCCCTAGGCCCAAGAGTGGAAACTTTGTCCCCCTTGGCCTCTTGTGGTCACAACCAACTCATGAGGTGGTGTACCTAGCGGAGCGTGTACACCGTTTTCCTCCATCACACTATCCATCTCACCTCTTATGATTGAGGATCCATTTCTTAGTCACTCAATAATCAACCCATATAGGTTCAAAGGGAAGATTGCAATAGGTGCTTTTAACTTGACCCTAGGCCCAAGAGCAGAATCTCCGTCCTCCTTGGCCTCGTGCAGTTCTTAACCAATCTCATGAGGAGGTGTACTTAGTGAGGCCTCACCATTCCCCCTCCTGGCACTTCTACTCCTTCCTAATATGGTTTATTATTGCAGGTATATGGAATTGTCAAATTTATAGATATAAACATATTTACTCTGCATGTCTGTTCTAAGCATATAAATATATCAGAGAATTGCATATATTTATTCTAAGCATATAAAATATATCAGAGATTTACTTATGTCTATGCTAAAATTATAAGTATATCTGCAAGGAAATATTAATATTCATATCCATCCAAATTTGCATCAACAGTATTATCATTCTGTCATACCACAGTAACCAGAAATAATGCTGTAATCTTTTTATTTATGATAGTTCGTTTGATGCTGTTCTGCTGCTTGTCTTCTTTTATTCCCTGCTTGGATGATGCCTCTTGAGGTCGATTACCTTTAGACCTTTACATCTTCTCTTGAGGATGGAAGAGACACGTCTCTTCCTTCAGTGCTTTTCCAATCCTATAGTTGCCTCTTTTCAAATCGCATCCTTTCATAATTTATTTTAATTATTTTATATTTCTTCATTTTATCCCATGTTTGTTGGGACTCACTCTTCATTTTTTTCCATGCTTGCTGGGATTCAGCTTAGTTAATTGCTGATTATGGTTTGGTATTTATTAGTGATGGATTACACTTTAATTACTGCTGACCCCTGTTTCCTTTGCAGTTCATGTGTGCGCTGGGGGAATGTTTGCCGCAAGAAAGTTTCTTAGTCAGGGACATTACATCCTCTTATTTTCCCTCCAAAAAGTGAATTTAGTCTCCTACTAATAATTAAATATAGGCTGTCTTGTAATTTCGACTTTTTGAACAACACAGCATTTACTATTTAATTATTTTGCACACATATGTCCAAAGTTACAAAAAATATTAAAATGGACCAATTATTTATTTTGACAATGCCAAAATATTCTTAAGCTCTCAGTATCAAACTTTATGAAAATTGCTGCTTTCCAAAAGTAGCATTTTTCTCCAAGAAGTGTTTAGAGCTCCGAGAATGTCGAAACTGCATTTAGAATGTACTATTGGACCAATCTTGATTTCTTGAACTCACTGCCACTGTTAGAATCCCTTCTGGCCAAAGTTGGTGTTCTCCAAGAATTTTGGAGCTTTCCGAGTGTGTTGTAACAGAGTGAAAAGGGACATTTCACAAAGCCCAACTTTTTAAGTAGGTTTGCATGGAAAACAGGATAAAGCCTTAAAGCAGATGAACTGGACTTAAAAGTAGACAATGGTGTTCATGTTTTCCTAATGAGGCTCTTCATGCTAGAATCTAGACAATTAACTCTTATGCGTGAGTAAGGTTTTGGACAGATAGAGAGTGGTTACTGGGAAACCAAATTGATGTGTTGAGATGATGATCCGTTCTTCCTTTTGTTAATGATACTTTTTGTAATAGAATTTTTTCGTTTATTGAGTTTTACATCATCACTCTTCTAGATAAATATTTACCTTTTTTTTCATTCTATAGAGCTTTCCTTGTCAAAGACTCTGTGGGCCAAGATGTATGCCCCTTCTCAGCAATAGAACAACAATCCTTTGCCATCAATTGGGTGTAGCAAGATAATTTTTTCATTCTTTTGCCAAATTTAATATGCAATTTGTATTTTATTTTCCCCAGTATTAATGCCTCTGCCACCTTTTAGCTTGTTTGGATTAAAAAGTCTGATAACAAATTTGATTTATCCAAGATGCTTTAGTTTGAAGATAGGGCCGCTCAACAAAATGTCCTCTATAGAATTGCCTATTCTTTCTATTTTTAGAGTATCACTACCCATCATTTCTATTTCCGGCATCTCTTTTTGGCAACCTAAAAAATTAAAGAGTGTATTATATTGGTCATATGCTTTGGCCATGTCTAACTTAAATGAGTGTACCTTTTCAGGGTCTTCTTAACAAGTAAAGAAAAATGTTAGTTCTGGTTATAATTCTTATTCAAGTCAAGCTATACAAATGAAACATAGGAGAGTACTGATGCTTAGTTCTGCACATGGTGCTTTTGGCTGGGGTTTTGCAGGCGTCAAGTTCTTCCATCTGTTGTTCATCTTTTGGAAACAGTTCAGGTATGGAGCATCCAGAAATTGCTTATGTACTATATTTTCATTTTATTAGGAATATTTCTATCATAACTTGTTTATAGTTTCTATTCTCTTGAATGTATGCTGGTGGTTGTTTAACCAATAATGTAGCATTTAGGTCTGTTGGATCAAACTGGATCTTAATGTTGTGTGATATTTGGTAACAATGGTCATAGAATTAGAATAAACACCTCACTAGGATTAGACATGTATTACATCATAGATCAGACTGAAAATGATAATTAGAAAAGCATTAGCAATAAAAACAAAATAGGGACAGTTATTAAAATAGAGTCTTAGTCCATATACCTTTTATAAGCTATTGTGTTTCAAGAATCACTTTGTTGATAACTTACTGCCTTTTTCTCTCTTTATTCTGTCCTTGAGTAGGCATTGTATCATCTAATTCAGAACTATCAATGTCAATGAGTAGGTGTAGAAGAGTTGATAATTCTAGTGGAATGTCAAATCCTTTGTAGACTCCCTTGTATTTTAGACAGAGAAAGATTTATAATAAAAGTGCAATGACTCTGTCATGATCCATGGTTGTAAACTCCTGAATGGCCCATTCATATCCATTTTTAACATCAAATGTACTATACTGTGCCCTCTGTGCTTGTCATTGTGATTACTTCACTTGGATTTAATTATGGCAAATAATTGGTTCTTTCTGGAAAACTTAGGTGAAACTACTACTACTTAATGGTTTCGCACTGCATCTTTTCCAATTGCTTGGGAAAGGGTTCTGTACTTTTCATGCGATTGGCTTTTAGTTTTAGGTTCTTGTGGATTTCACTTATTTCCATTAGATTTGTTACCAATGCATTGATTTAACAATTATTTCTTACAAATTGCTCTCCAATAATGTTAAAGCTTCTTATATACAAGGTGCAAAAGATGCTACAGGAAAATTATACACAGGAGAAGATAATCCAGGCAAGCTGCCACAGAAAAAACATATACACAAGAAGTTAATCCATGCAAACTCAAGAATCTGGCTGAGATTAGGGGAGGAAAGGAAGACATGTTACAAAATGACTGATAAAACTTAATATTTGCTTCTCAATTTAATAGAGTGACTGAACTTATTTGGTAGGTCTAAATCTAAGACAAAATCCAAAAAATCATACACTAGCAATTGCACCCCAACAAGGTGCAATGGTTACACTGATAGGAAGATATACTGGGGTAATATATCGAAGGGCGGGGAGAAAATTTCGATTAATTTTAATCCAATGGAAGAGGACAATTAACTTAAATCTTACGAGACACGTTAATCATTAGTCCAATACATTGCTCATTTGTTATACATTTGTTGGTGTTCGTTGTCTTCAAGACCTAAAAAATAATAGGAAAATGATGTATTCATAGTGTTGAGTCGAGTGCAGGCAATGTTGTTGATCAATATGCATGTTGGATTCTTGAAATTGACTCATTCTACTTGATTCTCTCATGGGTCGGACTAAATTTTTGCAGAAGAGAAATTTGTAACAATGAAATTAATGCTTTGAGAATAATTGAGGTGTGAGGTTTAAGGGACTTAGATTTGTGCACCTTCATTGTTAATGTTTTCAGATTCTAACAAGGAATATACAATCTATAGAGATCTTTCATAAACTAAGCACAGGATATAAATAAGTAATCACAAAGAAAGAGAGATAGTACCCGGAAGTCAAATTTTGGCAAAGCCTTCAATCTCTCCAATGTGTCTTATGTGAATATCGAATTAGCCCACCTAGGGCTTTTCCCAAGTCTGGTTCAAAACCTGTTACTAATCAGTGCTCAGATCTGGTCCATACTGCACTATATATATACTGAAGATGTCCTCCTTAACGCTGTTATCTATAATAGATAAGTTCCTGAATCTGCCCTTTAAATAGACTGACATTTCGCTTACTCTATGGTGTCTACTAATTGCAGGTTTGAATGCAATTTTAAGCGCTTGTACTAAATCAATTCGCACATCTAATTGAGACTTAACATGGAGGTTCAAATACTGAATTGACTCAGCTATTCCAAGTTCGCCAATTCAAGAATGATATCGGAATTTTAAGTGCTGGACAGAATTCGCTTTTATTTAATCCTTGATCCAAAGCCTTGAACTCGCTCTCTAAATTCGCTCATCAAGGTGGATACAATGCTAATCAACCAAGCATAATTCGCTGCTCTAAGGATTCGATGCAAGGAAGAGATCAATGTTTAATGCAGATTTGATTCTTGAAGGAAGAAGCACAAATTATGTTTTTGGTATGTTTTTCCTTCAAGGATTTGATTGCATATATATGGGTGTGTTTTGGAAACTCTACCTCTTCTAGAGGTAGCCGACTTGGGCCCTTCCAAGTCTTTTAAATAAAATACCTTTATTTATTGTCCCA
>MU224885.1:848744-874516 GCA_018584345.1 Thuja plicata
ACGGAGGAGGGAATACCAAGGTACGATCAAGACACGTGGGGTAGCCTGGATAGTGCGATATGTGGGAAGGGAAGCCGAGAGAGCGGTTCCAGACTACCACGGTACAGACTGATTCGGTACCACCAAGGTGGAGGATCTACCTTGCCGAGTTCCTCAACGGGTAGACACTTGGTCCACTTCGTAAATTCATGCCCCTCATTCCAAACAAATATCCTAAACATAGGCCGGGAGAAGAAACTGAAGAAGCAGCCGCCCTCCGAATTTTTGGCCAACAACAACAAGAAGAAAGAAGTCGCTGCTTGAGAGGATTGGGGAACCAATCTCTAAGTGAAAGACAACTGGAGGAAAACCTCATTGAAAACATGATAGAAGGGATAGCCAACTTGGCCATTACAGAAACAGTGAAGGGAGGAGGGGAGAACCTTGAAACCCCTGCTCGAAGAGAGCACCGGGAGGAACACCACTCTGTGGAGATAGAGGAGTCACAAGGAGGAGAGAGTACGAATTCTGGAGGTAGCATTCAGGCAGAAGGAAGTGCTCTCCCACCAGGAGGAAGTGTCGTCCCACTAGGAGGAAGTGTCATTCCGGCAGGAGGAAGTGTCGTCCCACCAGGAGGAGGTGTCGTCCCACCAGGAGGAAGTGTCGTTCCCGCAGGAGGAAGTATCCTCCCACCAGGAGGAAGTGTCCCACTAGGAGGAAGTGTCGTCCCACCAAGAGGAAGCGTCCCACTAGGAGGAAGTGCCATCCCCGCAGGAGGAAGTGTCCCAGGAGGAAGTGTTGGAGGGAGAAGAATGGCAGTGGCCAAGCAGAAACTTCCAAGGTTTACCGGGGAAGGGTTGGATGACCCGGCCCGACACTGTAAAACATGTATCACCATATGGTAGACCAATGGAGAGAACGATACAGATGAGTGGTTAAAAGCGTTCCCTGCCACACTAAGAGGGATCGCTATTGATTGGTACACAGATTTGGAGGCAGCACAGAAAACCACATGGAAGGACCTACGTACTGCCTTTGAGGAAGAATTCAGACTGTTACGTGACGACGATGAGATAGTCACGAAAATCTACAATATGAGACAAAGTAAAAACGAGTCAGTAAGGGGTTATACCAGGATATTGAAAGAACTGGTAGGGAAATTAGATAACAAACCTGCAGACGGATTGAAAAAATGATGGTTCATTGAAGGGTTAACCCCCTCCTTGAAACGAAAAATGAAGATAGTACCGCCATCATCTTTTGGAGAGGCATGCACCCGAGCAATGGACATTGAAAGCGAAAATAAAACTTCCAAAGCTAAGAAGCATGGAAGCGGAAGTGAGAGCTCAGAAGAGAGCAGGGATGAGTCCAAAACCATCCAGGCCCTAAGAAAAGACATGATGCGGTTGATGAAGGAAGTTACTGGAAGTAAGGAGGAAAAAAGAGAGGGGAGAGAACTCTGGTGTATGGATTGTGAGAAGGAAGGACATACTAAGGAAACGTGCCCGCGCAAAGCCTTCTATGATATCTGCTACCCCCCCATTGAACACGAACACAGAAGCCTCATCGGGAGGGTACCGAAACAACAGACGGGGGAGCAACAACAACAGCAACAATAGTAATAACAACACACCCCGGAGGGCAATCCAGTACGACTCAAAAGGAAGGCCCATGATTCAATGTAGGCGATGTAATGAGTGGGGACACTTCGCACGGGACTGTCAGAGCGGAGGAGGACAAAATGAAGGGATGTTATGTAAATGGTGTGGACCAGGGAACCATGAGGATGCCAATTGCCCTAGACAAAAGGGGGTGAACAGGCTAGACATTGCAGAATCAGAAAATGAAGTGTTTGCCATAACAAGAATGCAGTCTAAGCAGCTTGCTTACCCGACATGACCACATAAAAAGAAAGGTTTCAAGAAGCAAGGAATGAGATCAGAAATAACATACCAGAGGAAGGAAGAGGAAGTGCTGCTAGATCCCCAAACCCAAATATCCGGCCAGTACCGAGCATAATGAAACAAGTATTGGAAACCACTATTCTGGTAAGAATTATGGATTTATTAGAAACATTATTGCAGCTATGGGTGGCCATGTCACAAGGAACAAACAGCCATGAGGAAACCTTGAAGGTGGAGGAGAAAGAAGAAAAAACAGGAGATACCGCGGACACTCTATTCACAATAGGGACGGGGAGAACGCCCGCAGTAGTAGAAATGGAGATAATGGGGTGCAAACTCTCTAATACTATTGTGGACAGAGGATCTGGCGTGAATGTCTTACCAGAGGAGACGTGGAAGGCACTAGGGAAACCTACCCTTTGGCCGCCCACATTCCAGTTGGTAGGAGCAGATCAACACGAAATCAAACCAATAGGAACCTTAATGGGACAGAAGGTAAGGATTGGTACACAACACTTTCTTCTTGATTTTGTGGTAATTACTCTAGAAAAGAAGGGATATGATGCATTGTTAGGAAGAGGTTGGCTGGTAGCAGCCAAGGCCACCCATAACTGGAAAAAGAATACCCTATCCATAGAGGTAGACGGGAGAAAGTACACAATCGACCTGAGGAACCAATGTGTAAGCCAGGATCTGGCATCTGACTCAGAAGGAGAGGACAAAGGAGTTGAACCAGATGAAGGAGTGCTCTGGCTAGGGGAATGTTCAGAAGAGGAAACCAGTTCTCTCAACGGACTATTCCACTGGCAGATGGGCGACTGTGAGGTATTCCAGCCAGAGTGCAATATGTTGCAAATCCAGGAAGCAGAGGAGAGCTACCCAGAGGAGTATAAGGAATACAAAGAAGGCACCACCACCATCCACAACAAACCAGCCCACACATTTGGGGGAAAGATAGAATACAAGGAGGCTAAGCTACAAACAATAAACTTGGGGGAGAAGGACGAACCAAAGGAGATCTTCATAGGGGATGACTGGGACCCGGTGTTGAAGGGAGCAGCATTGAAAATTTTCCTGGAGTATAAGGATGTATTCGCATGGACATATAAAGACCTAAAAGGAGTACCACCAGAAGTATGTGTTCATCGGATACCATTGATACCAGGGGCAAGACCGGTGCGCAAGCGACCTTATAGAATGAATAAGAACTACGCCGCTAAGGTTCAGGAGGAAATTACAAAAATGCTTGAGGCAGGCATCATATTCAAGGTACAGACCAGCGATTGGGTGTCTCCTATTGTTATTTCACTAAAGAAGGACGAGATCCAAATCCGCATATGTGTGGACTTCAGGTGCTTGAATGCAGTAACCATAAAAGACCCCTTTCCTATTCCCTTTACTGATAGCATCCTAGAAGAGGTAGCAGGCCATGAAATATACTCGTTCATGGACGGGTTTTCCGGCTATAACCAGATTAGCATTGCTGAGGAAGATAAGTTGAAAACCACCTTTGTAGTGGAAGATGGGGTGTACGCCTACAACAGGATGCCCTTTGGATTATGCAACGAACTAGCGACCTTCCAAAGAATCATACTCCATATCTTTCATGGTATGTCCGTGGGGAACTTCAGAGCTTTTTTAGACGACTGGTCAGTATATAACAAAAAGGAGCACCACCTTAAGATGCTAGGAGAATGCATGGATCGATGCAGAAGAGCCTGCCTAGCCTTGAATCCAAAGAAATGCAGATTCATGGTTGCACAAGGTAGACTGCTAGGCCATATAGTATGCAAGGAGGGCTTGAAAACAGATCCAGATAAGATCAGGGTAATTGTGGATATGGAAGCTCCATCTGATGTCACCGGGATAAAATCCTTCCTGGGACATGTGGGATACTACAAAAGATTTATAGAAGGATTTGCTGGAATTTCTCTACCCCTAGAAACACTTACCAGGAAAGGAGAGCGGTTCTGCTGGGAAAAGGAACAGGAAGAGGCTTTCCAGCAACTAAAGAAAAGACTAGTGGGAGCCCCAATCCTCATATACCCAGACTGGGACAAGGATTTTCACGTCCATGTGGATGCGTCCAACTATGCAATAGGAGCCACCTTGGCACAGATGGGGAAGGAAGGGCTAGACCATCCAGTATACTTTGTTAGCAGGCTATTATCAAAAGCAGAGCGGAATTACAGTACCACCGAACGGGAAGCACTAGGTATGGTTTATGCAGTTCAGAAATTTAGACATTACCTATTAGCTACCCCTTTTAAATTTTTTCTGGATCATCAAGCACTCATGTATCTAGTGAATAAGCCTATAATCCAAGGGAGAGTGAGCAGGTGGCTAATCCTCTTGCAAGAATTTACTGTTAAGATCATAGTTAGGCCTGGAAAGAGTCATGTAATTGCAGATCAGCTATCCAGAATCAAGTCGGGAGAAGTGTCTGGAAGTGGAGTAAATGAAGATTTCCTTGATGCCCACCTATTCCAAATTGCCATATTGCCCCAATGGTACGAAGGGATAGGACAATATCTTTCCACCGCCACTTTCCCAAAAGAAATGCCAGCCGCGGAAAGGAGAAAGATTGCACTAAAGAGCGGGACATTTCAGTTAATAGAGGGACTACTATATAAAATGGGGGCAGACGGGATCTTGAGGAGATGTGTCATCGAGGAAGAAATATCAGGAATCCTGAGGGAAGCTCATGAAGGGCTAGCCGGAGGCCACATGGGCCCCGATGCAACAGCTCGAAAGGTACTATTGGCAAGACTGTGGTGGCCCACGGTGTATGCAGATGCGCGGGAATGGGTGCTCACTTGTGATACGTGCCAAAGAGCAGGGAAACCCCTAAAAAGAGACTTTATGCCATTGTTTCCATCACAACCGCAAGAGTTGTTTGAGCGGTGGGGCCTAGACTTTGTGGGACCTCTTCCTCTGAGTAGTAACCACAGATGTAGGTACATAGTGGTGGCAACGGAGTACCTCACAAAATGGGCAGAGGCACGAGCACTTCCAGACAACACAGCCCGGAGTACTGCCAAATTCCTCTATGAACACATAGTGACAACGTTTGGGATACCACTGCAACTCACAAGCGACAGAGGGGTGCACTTTGTGAACGAGACTGTCAGGACAATGACAAGTGAGTATAAAATCTCACTCTTTTTCCAGTCCATACTACCCAAGAGCTAACGGCCAAGCCGAGTCAACCAATAAAATACTAATGACAATCCTATACAAGACTTGTGGAGTAGAAAAGGGAAATTGGGCAGAGCGGTTAACGGCGGTATTGTGGGCCTACAGAACAACTTACAAGGCCACCACTGGGCAAACACCATTCCACTTAATGTATGGGCAGGAGGCAGTGATGCCGATGGAATTCGGAGTACCCAGCCTGAGAATAGCAGTGGAACACAGATTGGGAGAAACGGAAAGCCTAAAGGAAAGGTTGAATACCCTGTTAAAACTCGATGAAAAAAGAACACTGGCCCAATGGGCCACCCAGGTAGCACAGGAGCGATGAAAATTTTGGCATGATAAGCACCTCAAAAGGATGAATTTTAGGCCTGACCAATTAGTACCGAGATATAATGGGAAAAATGCTATCAAACCAGGAAAGTTCAAAATACGTTGGCTTGGACCGTTTAAAGTTCTAGAAATCAAAGACAATGGGGCTATAAAATTGTCCACATTGGATAATATTCCTATAAAGGACTTAGTTAATGGATCAAAATTAAGACCCTATAACGAGAAAAAGGAAAGCATCCCGGCTTATTACTTGGAAATAAGAGAAGGAATAAAAGAAAAAGCTGAAAAGAATGCTAAGTGGAAAAAAACAAAACCTAACCCTAACAACAAGGAAGGTTATAAAGAACTCCAGCCGAGAAGCATAATTCATCATTCCACATGGTACGAAGAGGAGAGAAACATTGAGGCGGAACAAAGCAACCACCCGGAGGAAGTCGTTTGCGGATCGTACGGGCAACAGGACTACCGTACGCCGTACGGATAGGAAGACGCATTAGAGTACCGTACGTGGAGGGTGGATACCGTACGCAGGAGCGCCGTAAGTGAACTGGGCCGTATGGCTAGAGGGAAGTCCGTACGAAGGAAGGAGCAAGGCCGTACGAAGGAAGGAGCAAGGCCATATGGTGGAATTCAGCACCATACGTGAACTGGGCCGTACGGCTAGGGTGCAATCCGTACGCAGGAAGGCCGTACAGGAGCAAGGCCGTATGGTGGAACCGGAGCAAGGCCGTATGGTAGAACTAAAGCCCGTACACAGGTAGATAAGCTTGGGAGCCATACACAAGACTAAGTTCGTATGCAGGCAGAGCCGTGCGGTAAGTGTGGATGCCATACCTGCACTTGGGCAGGACCGTACAAGGGAGAGGCGGATGTGCGGAATTCAGGAAGGAAGCATCCGTACGAGTGGGAATCAGCAGGGCCGTACGGACGAACAGGATATCCGTACGGAAGAAGGAAAGCACACTCGTACGGAAGAAGGAAAGCACACCAATACGGCCAAAAGGGAAATAGCGGAGGGAACAAAGAAAAACGGTTGGTACAAACGAACGTTCAAAAACACACAAGGATTGAACAAAAACTATAAGATGGTGAAAATCAGTGTGGGAAACCCGAGCAAAGGGAAAATCATCGACTCCAAACAGAAGAATCAAGTCCTACAGGCAAGAAAGGGGAAGAAGATGACTAGCTAGAAGAATAAAAAGAATGTCTCAGAGAAAACTACGGCTGCGAATATCAGTTTTGAAAGCATAATAGGGAGTGAATGCCGAGCCTGGTGGGAGAATGTGGAGGAAAAGCACATCTTGAAGGAGGCACTACGCGCAGCAGAGGTAGAGAAAATTATTTTTATGCCCATCTTTGATATCAAGGAATTTGAATCTCTATTGCGGACTATGGTGGAAGGCTATGACAGACAGGCCCACAAATCTGTTATTAAGTACGCTCAGCAAGATGTAACTATTTCCTACTCGGCCAAGGAAATAAGTAGGGTATTTGGCATACCTGACTGTGGACAGGAGATCACAAAGGCCCTAAAAGCACCTATGGCCATGGAGGAGAAGAAGTGGCTGGAGCTAGTTTGTAAGAAGAACCTCACCAAACAGGTGTGGGATAATATTCTCAGCAAGAAGAACAACAGGGGTCTGAAAAAGATTTTCATAGCTACCGCAGAGTGGAGATGCATTGTCGACCTAGTGAAGAGCAAACTTACTGCTGGAAGCCGCACATCGGATATTGCCATCTGGATGTTGCCAGTAGTTGATGGACTCAATAAGGGACGAATATACAACTGGGCATAATTCCTGTCAGACAGGTTACGGGAATTTATGGAATTGAAACATAAGGCATTCTATATGCCTCACCATGCAATAGCCTTATTTCTGGAAGCAGTTCGCCTACAGGTAGCGGTGGAACACAGAGGACCATTGATTCTAGCAAGTAGGGTAGAACCCTACAAACGAGCCATGTCATACTGGTTCCACTTGGACACTATGGGGACAAGACTTGATGGGGGAGAATCATGAACAAAGAAACTCAGACAGGAAGTAGCTAAGGATATCTCTTCAGGAGAGTCTTCCAGCCAGGAGGAAATCGGAGAAGACAGTGGGGAAGATGACACATCTTCAGACTCCTTGGAGGAAGAAATCCGCCTTGGCCATTTGAAGGGCACGCCACAAGATGTTATTTTTTTGCCACCGGATGGAGGGCCATTACCAGGAGGAATACCTGAAAACGCGGAGATTCACAAAACCCCCAGTACCACAGCAGAGAAAGGAAGTACCATGCTGAGTGGAGAAAGAAGGGAATAGATAGGAGAAGGTTCTGAGATGGGGAGCCTCCAGACTTTCCTTGCCTGGCATGGCTAATTTGATTCCAGCGGACCAGCAGGCGCACACCAAGATCATAGACCTCCGCGGAGGGCAAGCAGGCAGCCATAAGATAAGACTCCATACTTCACAAGGTATTGAAGTAACCCAGCCAGTGGCCTTGGTGGTGCACACTGACAAAAAAAAAGATTCAGGAGGTACGGAGGGCCAGACAGATACACCAGGGAAGGATGCAGGTGAAGACAACATTTTGGAAGAGGCAGATAAGATGTTAGAGGAAGTAGGAATGGTGCTTCCACTGTCACCACCACTCAGTGGGGCCAGTGAAGAGGATACCACAGCAGGGACCTCAAATCAAAATCAGGGCAAGGCCGCCATCACACTAGAAGACAAGGCAGCGAGGTTCCTCAAGGAAGTGGTAGCTATGGAGCAAGCCACGAGGGAAATTATGGAGCACCAAGAGCCAGGATGCGGAAGTCATTGTTGAAGCAGCACGGTCCTTGGAAGTCTTCGTGAAGGGGGCTTGTGACGCAGATTGGAGCTTACTTCACTAGGGGGATACACAGAAAGAGAAATTGAAGAAATTTGGATAAGTCCAGGCATCATACCTCACGGACAGGGACAGGCGCCACTCATGTACATGCCGGCAGAGATCGAGGGGGCCTTTAGGAAGACCTATTTAGAACTCCAGCAGGAAAAGCAACTGACTGGTAGCATGCAGAAGGAGTGGACAGAGGAAAAAACTGCATGGCAGAAGGAACGCAAGGACCTGGAAGAGAAGGTGGCACAAGCAGAAGCTAAGAAGATGGATGCTTTACGGGTTCTCCAAGGCGTTCGGACCAAACAGAAGCTCGCAGAACGTGATCTGGCACGCATCCGGGCACAAGCTTCGAATTCAGGGACGCCTTCAAAACTCAATTCCGAAGCTTAATTTTGTTTTTTAAGCTATGTTGTCGTTTGGAAGACGACTGCTTTTTTTGGGGGGGATATATGTAGTATGAATAAAGTAATCATGTATTACTTTTAGTATGCTTTGTCGGGAGGGTAGTTAGGAGCGAGGAGGCGCGTCCGTTGGTTCTTCCAACCAACCGACTATCTTATAAACACTTTGGTCCTTATTGTAAGGTGTTGGTTTTTTTGGTATCAATAAAAGAAGATAGCATTTCCTCGCCATTCTGGTACTTGGTATATTGGTATGGTAAATTGGTATCATATTGCTTTGGTATGAATGTTTAATAAGCTGCTGTTACCATTACTATTAAGTACTGTTCTGTAGATTTGTCTGTATTACCATTCTACAGCACTCCCTTCCTGCGATCTGGTCAAAACCCTTTACACTCCATGATGGCTATGTTCGATCATTGCCAAAGAACATACTGAGTTGCTATTTACTCACCTAGACCAAACCAAAAATCATTTCCGGCTATCAAATTCTTCCATTAAAATGCTTACCTGTCCAGAACATCTATTATTGTAAGTTTTTTCCAAACTTTACAGTTTAGATCAATGGTGAACTCAGGGTGAATCCACCTCCCATAAAGATTGGGTTTCCGTCCAATCTTGTCGTTCTAAGGGGTTTTGTCCTCAATACAATCCAATTACTGATTTCCAATAAAAATGGAATAATAGCTTTAATATCATATTCTCATAACATAACTCAAATGAAAGAATGACCTTGTTTATATAGCTTTTTAGTGGGTGAATGCTTGTACTTTTAGCAATGTGGGATAAAACATTTTTTACTTTAATTCGTCCTTATGAAGTAGCTTCTCGAACAAGCTGGAATAACTAAAGCGACTGTATATTATAACTTTATTATAGTCACTTCATAATTCAATTAATGATATGCACTTAATAATTAATTATTATTAAAGTATAACTTTAATAATAATTATAATATTATAACTCCATCATTAATCATTGCAAATCAATTCTGACTTCACCAGGAGGTAGCACACTACTAAAAATAGTAAGGGTCCATATCTATCACCCACTGACATACTATAAATAGTTGGTCCCTCAAAACAAAACCATAAACCTCTGAATATCAATGCCTTAGAACAAATGAAGGATCTGGTGAGGTAAACACTTACAACGACCACCTGAAAAGATCTGTGATGCCTCAAACTGGACCCTCTGAACAACTCCATTAGCCTATGAGGGTCAGGAAATAGGCTAATCCCTCAAACTTTGATGCTCACGAAAATGGGGACACGAGAGTCTGTCCTCCCTAAGATTGCTTGTCCCCAAGTGACCACGACTGCAAAGAAACTCCATTGCACTGGAAGTCCAAAGGAAGATTGAGAAATGTCGCACATTGAAACACAACTACAACACTAGGATAACCACAATTGCACATAAATGAACCACAACCCATCTGTCCAATCTCTGTGCACTGAAACTGTGCATCTAAAACAAATCATGTACATGAGGATCAAAAGTGAAACTGCAAGTAATCCACACCATGTACACACTACAATACACCCCAGTGAACCCAAACTGGAACCTCGATGCATGTGTAGGACCCCACAACACACTGAAGAGTGTCCGACTAAATATACTCGGATCCCAAATCTTCAATAGAATCCTGCCAAGAAGAACAACCTTTAGACTTTTGTTGCGCTAATTTGATCACAACATCACCATGCTGCAAATGTTGAAGCAATCCAATGGGACTCATACAACCTGCAGTGCTAACCCTGTCATCACCTGGATCCCAGTATAAATGAAACACATCCATCCATCATAAGGAGGTGAGAACATCTTGAAGTGTCTACTATACCAAACCTCCCTCTACTCTCTATCAATCCCCCATGGGTGTGAAATCCAACCGTACTGTGGAGGTAAGAACTCTTGAAGGTGTTTGTATCACAACCATTATCTTCATTCTCTACTAAACTGCCATGGATGTACTGACTCTCCAAATAGTCCCCCTCCATCTTGCAGCTATTGGTTCCACCTACTAAGGATGGTATGATCGTAGAGCCCATCCACATCGACGCATCGTCAAGTTCTCCCCATGTGGATCAAAAGAAAAATGATGAGCACTCCTCATTGTCTAATTATGGTAGAAAGCTCCAACCTCTGTCAATGGCTTATCATTCACAACTTTGGAATCAAAAGATGGCTCCAATCTTTGACCCTGAACAACTGATTGGGAAGGGGCTTTGGTAACCCTCTCCGCAAACCCAACCACAAAATCTCTATGAGGAAGCATTGTAGACAAAGTATCTACAATCGCTCCCACCAAATGATGAATGCTGCGAGTACCCTGGATGAGAGTATCCTCAGTGACTTCAAACGGTCCCTCCTAAAACTTTGAACTCTCAAGTACGTACTCAATAAACGAATCTGTGCAGTAAAAACAATATGAGGCAGATCAACCCCATATTTTGCAACCCTCAGCTGATCACTCCAACTCTGGGACATAACAAGCTGGCGTCTAGAATCGGCTGCATGGGATGAAGTAACATATTTGCTTCTACGAGAGGGAAACAAATCTACATGAGAACCATAGTCCCAACCAGATGACACTCTGCGAGTTCCCTATGAAGATGATGGAGTAACATCGTGAACTAACGCAGAACTCTCTAGAGAATCCACCACTGCCACATAAGAGCTATTAGTAAACTGACTTGCATCATTTGTCATAGTACTAACCTCGGGAGAACCTGATGCAATGAGTAGTTCTTTGCTGCTTTGAACCAAAATACTCATCCCACCTAAAACTATTGCACCTGTATCTGTGATGGATGTAGCCATATCCTCAACACATCCATCACCACCACTTGTGGATATAAGATCATCACCAATTGCCATTGTAAAAGACTGTATTGTATCTATAGCTGGTGAAGAATGTGCCAAACTCAACTCCACAAGAAGCTTCTCTAACCGTGATTGTGACTCTTGAAACTGGGTTCTCTCCAATGAATCAATAGTCACCTCCAACTCATGAGTGAGCTTGTCAACCTCCTCTTCCTTCCCCTTCAGTGCATTGTAGCAAATACAATCCCACTCGAGAAGAAAGTTCCTACCAGCAAGTAGCTGCAAGTAATTATGTTTCATTATCCTAATGGCTTCTCGTAGTGAATGGAACTATGCAAGGGAAAGACCACTATCACCGTACTCATCTGACATAGGAGTACCCCAACCAAACGTAGCCAACATTTGACGAGCAACATCGAAGTGCTCTATGACTGTGTCAATCATGTTGTCATTACCTTAAGTTGCCCAACCAAATGATGAGGACTTTGAAACCAATGACTCCCATGCACGTGTACTGACCCAAAATCTGCACTGTGATATGACGCTGTATCTACTTCATTCACCTCATGATTAGTAGCAACATGTGTGCTATCATTAGTGCACACATCAACATCCAAGGTACTGCTGCTAAGCACCTCAACGGATGGCTCAATAGGTAAGGTAGAAGTTGTTGATATGACAATATCTTCACACTTCCACTCCAAATGTAATTGCATCACCATCCAACTCATGAACCTGGGATTTGATGCCACTAATTGAACCTTCTAACTTGTTTTCTAAGGTCTGATGTGAAAAATCAGACTCATCATGGCATGAATCTACATCACCAACCTCATTTTTAGCACCCAAATCTTGAGTATCTTCATGTGGCAATAAACTAGAAGCATATTCCTTAAGTGAAATGGCTGCTACTTATGATCATGCAAAGAACTCTGACTGCTGCTACAAAAATCAGAACTGTTATAACTTGTATCTCCTGCACATTCCTCATCTTTGACACTTCCAACTTGCGTGCCAACATTGGTAGATCCTTCCACAACATTTTTTTGTCAATTACAAACTTATCTACATCATGATTAAGTTCAATAGTTTGGCTGCAATGTAAATCAACCTGTGTATAAGTCTCCTTAATCTCAATGGCTTCACCATGGGATCGTCTTTGCCCTTCCAAATGATGTGACTTACGAATCCCATCATCTACGTGCAACATGTGCATCTCCAAATCTGACTCCTTCATGGATTCCTCTTTAATGCATCCAAAGTCTTCCCCAAGCTCCTTTACCTCATTATCTGTGCATTGGTGGTTAGGCTCCCGGAAACCCTTGCAAGTGAAGCATAGACCTTGTGTTCTCATCTCATTCTTGCTAATTATGAGAGTCCCTATAACCTGATCAATGAGTCTGGAAGTAGAGTCACCATCAACATCTGATTTAGCAACTCTACCATGCCTGCTCACACTCCATGAATGAATGTTTTCCCTTTAGATGAAATTGTCTCCTTCTACACCCTCCTAATGTACTTTGCCAGCTCAAACCTGTCAGGCCTCAAGATAACAACAAAGTTCAGAAAATTATTAATGGAGTATTGTGCTTTAAAAGCATCCGACATATTCTGATAGTCCTCAAGGAGTTGAGGAGCTTCCTATTCACATCTTTCCCTCATCTTGATGGCATCGTGTTTGATCTCTTCCCTGGATTTCCCTACAATATTGTAGTAACCCATAACTTGAACTTATGAGTGCTGGTTACTCAAAATAAACTATGTGAGCTCCATGAATTTTTAAATCAAACCCCAACAGGGTGGCAGGAAACCACTCTAATACCACTGTAAGAACCCCTATGGTTCTCCAATTTCCAGACTTAGCAAATGATGAAATGCTTTGATGTGTTTTGCAAATATATGATGAAATGCTTTGAAAACTCAGTTTTGTCCTTTAGACATTTTGTCAAACAATTGGTGAGCAAGGTGTGATCTGAAATTTCTTAGTTCTTGAGCCACCAAACACATTACAAAATACAAATCCTTTGCAACACTTGCAAAATAATAGAAATCTGATATTTACTTGTATTAGGAAAACATAAACCCAAACACTTAGCAGCCCAAATAAATTTCACCAAAATAACCATGCTTTAAGCATAAAAAATGGATTAGCAAATACTCCTTAACAACGTTGTCAAAACAGTCATAAAGTTCTGAAATTGATCAACTTATTCTGCATTGATAATATGACAAACATTCAATCAAACACTTGACTAGCATACTTAGATTTTATCCTTGAAATCTGAAAGTAATTTCGTCAAACTGATGGCAAATTATTTCCAGATTTCTAGTAAACACATTTAGATCCAGTTTCTAAGACGAGCAACTTGAAGAAATCAGCAACACTTGTCAATACACCCTCTACCAAGCAGTTCGCTTAACTCAGACTGTTCTCCCAACAAAACGAAAGACACAGAGGAATAAAAGATCATATATGGGCAGAAGTATTTAGGAAAATCACTTGTACCTGTTCAATAAAGCCACCTAGACTGATTTTGCAATCTGACTTCAACTTCCAATGGAACGACTGAATATTTACCCTAAATTTGAGACGCTCAGAATCTGCTGAATGAACTTGTATAACTGTTAGAACCACAAGGACATTGGCATCAGTTGCTGCTAGTTCAAACACACCTGTACTCCCTGCCTGCGATCTGGTCAAAACCCTTTACAATCCATGATGGCTTGGTTCAATCATTGCCAGAGAACATACTAAGTTGCTGTTTACTCACCCAGACCAAACCAAAAATCATTTCCAGCTATCCAATTCTTCCATTAAAATGCTTCATACCTGTCCAGTATTTCTATTATTGTAAGTTTTTTCCAAATTCTGCAGTTCAGATCAATGGTGAACTCAAGGTGAATCCACCTCCCATAAAGATTGGGTTTCCGTCCAATCTTGTGGTTCTAAGGGGTTTCGTCCTTAGAACAATCCAATTACTGATTTCCAACAACAATGGAATAATAGCTTCAATATCATATTCTCATAACATAACTCAAATGAAAGGATGGCCTTGGTTATATAGTTTTTTAGTGGGTGAATGCTTGTACTTTTAGCAATGTGGGATAAAACATTCTTTACTTTAATTCCTCCTTATGAAGTAGCTTCTCGAACAAGATGGAATAACTAAAGTGACTTTATATTATAACCTTATTATAGTCACTTCATAGTTCAATTAATGATATGGGCTTAATAATTAATTATTATTAAAGTATAACTTTAATAATAATTATAATATTATAACTCCATCATTAATCATCGCAAATCAATTCTAACTTCACCAAGAGGTAGCCCACTACATTCACTACTAACTGGGGTGCCTTACTAAAAATAGTAAGGGTTCATCTCTATCACCAACTTACTATAAATAGTAAGTCCCTCAAAACATAACCAAAAACCTTTGAATATCAATGCCTCAGAACAAATGAAGGATCTAGTGAGGTAAACACTTACAACAACCACCTGAAAAGCTTCATGATGCCCCAAACTGGACCCTCTGAACAACTCCATTAGCCTGAGTGTCAGGAAATAGGCTAATCCATCGAACTTCGATGCTTACGAAAATGGGGACGTTACAAAATGAAATAGATACTACCTTAATACTGTACAAGCAATCGTACAAATACTAATGAAATATAGAAAAAAAGAAAAAAGAAAGAAATTTATTAGTTGACTGAAGTGGAGTTGCGAGACAGTTATAAAAAGAGGGTGTTAGGATATTTTATTATTGATAAAAGAGTGATTACAAAGTGGAGACGAAGTCTCCTTATAAATAAAACAACTTAGAACAAAATAAAACCTTTCTAAGAGGCTAACAGGAAAGTTTCTATGTTATTTAGAAATTACGTAATAAACTAACTAATAACCTAAATACGCGCAAATGACCACTAATATAATATTAAATACTTTGTTACCCTCCCTTAATGGTCATTTTACTAACTATCCTGACCGAAAAAACAAAACTTTCAAGTCATTTGGCCTTGAATGCATAGAAGGCTGGCTCCTCGTACTGCTCTGCTACATGAGCCGGATGTTGAGACTCTCCCTGGTTGGTCTTCTGATCAGCCAACCGCTATGTGCAGAACCTCTGGATATGACCAAGCTTCCCACAATAGTGACAGGTGATCTTTTTCTTGGAACCCTCCTCATATGCGCGTTGTCCTTTCTGCTGAGTGGAGATGCCTTTGCCTTTGCTTGTGGTAGTAAATGCGTGTTCTGCACTGACCATGTCATTGGTGTTACCAAAATGTTGCCTCCACCTAGCTTGCTGCAATAGCTTATTGCACAACTCATAAAATTTCAAGTCAACATTAGTGGAGGTAATGTTCAGTGTCTCAGTAAAATGTTTATAGGAACGTGGTAGACTCTTTAGCGTAATCACTACCATGTCGTCCTCTTCCATCTTGCGACCAATGGCATCTAGTTGATCGCTTATTTCCTTGATCTTCATTAGATGCTCCTATAGAGACATGTTCTCATCTATTATTAGAGAAAATAACATTTTTTGCAAAATGAAAGCTCGACTTTTACCCGATATTGCATGGAGACTTTTCAGCTGCGCCCAAATCTCCGCAGCTGACTTGCCAAATGACACTTTTGGAAGCATCTCATTGGTGACAAATAACTTCAGCAACCTAACTGCTTCTCAGTTACGTTCATCGAACTTGTCCTGATCTTTGCTCACAGTTGTAGGGCGAGTAGAGTTACCGAGAAAAAGTTGGTCCAAGAACCGGTACTCAAAAATTGATAGCATCCTTTGCTTCCACGTATTGTAATTCCTATTGCTGATCCTCTGTAATGGACTTGACATTCCCCATATGCCACTCAAGCTCCCTCTGAATGACGTTTAATCATAGACTCTTCTGGGTTGAATTGGAATTCTCCACCTTGGCTCCTGTTCTGTTCTTAGATACACCAGAACCTAAAGCGTTTGCACGGCTTCTGATTGTAGTGCTGGTGACATTCCATGGTGAGATGAGGACAAACAATCTGTCACAACTCTTCGTAGTGGCTCAGGAGGCTTCTTGTGCAAGGGCCTTTGCCCCTGAGAAGAAACAGCCTGCAGGGTGGATGGACAAGGATTTCGTTTAACAAAATGTTTTGTTTTCCCACTAGTTTTTTCTTTCAAAAAAACACTTGCTCTCCCCGTAATTCCTCCATGAAAACCATCCTGAGTGGTAGCAGAAGTAGAAGACCTTCTCGTTGCTACTCCTCTACCATGCTCCAGCCCTCAAGAAGAACATATCTTTGCTCTACTCTCCTCCATACACTTGCTATCTTCCCATTCTCTGAAACGTTGACATTGCTGAATTCAATTCCCGTACGCGTACGCTACTAGGGGTAGCAAACACTTCCTGTAAATTATGCAGGACAGGTTTACTTTCAGACTCTTTTTTTTCATGAAAAAATACGAGGATAGCTAAGAATATCTGCTATCTGTAATCTCTGTATCATGTTGGAACTCGAACACTCATGAGCGCGTCTCCCTGTCTCTACCAAGTAAATAAATGTTCGCACAACGACATAGCCCCAAACTCCTCCCCTCGTGTCTTGAGTTGTATACAGGCCTCACACGATGCCTAGGATTGATACTTGCTCTGCAAACCAGACATCAATATAAGTAGCTAGTATGATTGTCTCTATAGCAGACTCAGAGTCCAATGCATGTTAATATGTAAGACCCGAACTTGACTACAATACTCCCGCACAATACCATGGGAGCATTACAAGGTTTCAAACAACAGACTGAGTCTCTTATTTTGCAGCTGCCTGAGAATGACGATGCCTTGCAGAATGGATGATAGAACCGCTGGATTTGGAAAGGCAATAATGTTGTCTTCAAATTTCAAATTCACTCTTCTGTCCATTTCAACAAATGATATGAAACGCCTAGCACATTCAACTCAGAATGCAAGAAGTCACCAACAGATAAGAGTTGACACGCATGAAAGCATCGCATGCCGTTTCAGATTTTCTCGAAGCCATGGTTAGAAGAAATCGAGTGCACAAGAAATATATTCAATCTTTTGGCTCCAAACTGTAATGTCCCCTCCAATATCCTTTACGATTTGGGACTGATCTCTTGAAATTTGATTATAGACTTCTTTATATTTAGGCTTGCACTCAAGATAAATTTGGAAGCATAGTAAATGTAGTGTCAATTATTCTTGGTAATCAATATATTGATCATATGTCTACTCCTTTGTATTAATAGGGATAATATGTTTTGATTTGTAATGTTGAACGTATGTAAAATGGCTGCTTCTCAAACTTGGTCAATCCAAGTATGGATAAGAACTGCAATAAGAAATGATGGGTCCTTGTATGTCCAATTTATTTCATAATTCATTATACTTCATAATTCAGTGGTTTGTCTTTGTGAAGAATCTACTGTCTTTCCTCCCTCTAATATACGCCTGATTGCCATAAGAGACTACCGCTAATGTGGATGAAGTAAGAGAAAGATATATGTTAGATGGTTATTAGGGGTACACTAATCCTCTTGTGTCTCTCTATTTATTGCTAACTTTGAATGATTTTTATATGATTTTCTGATGTATTAGATATGGCAATTTAATAGACAAGATGGTCTTCTGTTATAGTCGCTTCTTCCCATGTCATATTTCTATCCTCCGTAATCCCTTTATGACGAATGTGGAAAACATTCTTATATCCTCCCTCCTTGCATGAAGAGTTGCCTTAAATGAGACGCCTTTATGGAGATCGTACCCCTTTCTAGAAAGTATAGTTGTGTTATTAGAAGTTAGTCTCTTATTAATATTGTCTCTCCTTAACTTTACTGCATATATAGATTAATTGTTCTTTACATTAGTTAATTGGTCATTAATAATAATGAATATCGGTCTTCTATGCCAGCGATTCATTGATCGAGAGATTAATATTTCTAATGTCCGACACTCGAGTTTATCCCATATCAAGCATGGTGTTTGGGTGTTCTCAGCCATGCGGGATTTAGGTTGAACACAGTATACACCCTTCCATGTTTTTATATTTACTAGGATATTCATTGCATAAGCACTTTAGTTTCGCCTCAGGTTCGTGTTTTGTTTTGATAGAGATTATCGTGCCAACAATGGGGTTGACAAGCCTTCAAAATAAACCAAAATTGAAACCGCTAACAATGCGATGACGTTGATTAGAATTTGATTGCGCACAATCCTAATTAGCTCGGGTACGATTGAAGTAACAATCTGGAAGGTGTTTCATATAAAATCACATATTTATTACCATAGTGGATTGTAAGGGGTGATTGTGATTGGGAAGCATGCCTTAGAGGTTATGCAGTGACCAGTTTGTATATGAAAGACCAACATGTTAATATTGAATCCCAAACCAAGGAATTTATTAATCAATGAACTGGTCATACACTATCGATAATAATGATATGTAATAATATTAATATATTATTTAATTTATTAATTAATTTATATTATATTTATATTTTCATTATTATATTGATATATTTATGTATCGATAATAATATATTATTATTATGAGTAATATATTATTATATTAATAATATATTATATCATTATACTAATATATTATATTATTATTTTCATTTGTTCATTTATTTATTATTGTCATTTATTACTCGATCATATTCTAGGTAGGGGATATTACACAAAGATACATTCACCTCACAATTGATTCACGACATCTGAATTTCCCATGACAACTATAGTCTCTCATATCAAGTCTCCCAATTTGGAATCCGTTTGCTGGAAACCGCCTCAGAAATTTACGGCAGACTATACCAAGATATCTCGACACTCCCATCAATCTGCTCAGGATATGATGAAGACTGATCCGCGAACTCCACGATCAAATGTAGATAACCCCATCAATGCGGCTCTGCCTATGAAAATTACTCCTCCAAGATTGTCACCTGTTCTTATACCATGTTGATTATGTGCTTGTTTAACCACGGGCAATGATTTGCCCTCCCAACCATAAACTATACCCGATTGTCCCCCCCAAGCACTTGAATTTAGGATCTGCTAGAAGATGTGAATTGCGGAGAATCAAAATCTATCTTAGAATGAAATAACATCACTTTGTATATATACCAGCCTAGGTAACCCTTCATCTAGGTCGACCCTTTTGATAAATAGCAAATAAAAAGTATGATTTTGTAATATGGCCAACTTGCCTTAATTATCATTTATTATTTTAACTTAGGAGAAAATATCTTCCTAACAGTAAAGATGATGAAAGCACCTTCAACACTATTGTAGAAACATATTGTTCTACTTTCCATCTTTTTTGTTCAAATGTGTCTATGCTAGTTTCAATAAATTGTAGATAAGACCAATTCTTTTCAAATGTTATGTCTAACTTATAGTTTAAAGTTTGTTATTTGTAGGTGGAAGGAACATTTCCAGATGGCACTAAATTAGTAACAATTCACGATCCCATCTCAAATGAAGATGGGAATCTTGAACTGGCACTGTATGGCTCATTCCTTCCAGGTTAGATATTCCCATTTCCAATTACTTGTTTTCTCTTTCTCTAACTCATTGGACTTTGACAAGGTGACTTCTTGTATTTTTTCATATTAAAAATTAGAGCAATAATGACACTTATACTTGAATGTTGTGTTATTTTGAGTGGAAAGAATTATATTTCAAATTGGTATTTTCTATTTGTGATTATTTCGCAGTTTATACTACTATACATTCTAGTTGGAGTGACTACCCATTTATTGGACAAGATGTAGTTGTCTTTGTAGTCATTTTTTGTGTTTTTAGATATATTTGTTTATAGTTGTGCTCCCTTTGTAGTGTTCTATTCTTGTGCGTAGCAAAAATGTGTGATTTTTAACCTATCATATTTTTAGGTGTATTTATTACTTAAGTATTGTGCAAAGAATTTTTTCAATATAGGTATAGAGGAATTGGCACTAGCCAAAACCCCATTTGCGAGGTCCTAATAACAAAGCCCATATAGTCTCCATCCACATTAGCTTCCCTTACTCATGTAGTGGTTCAGTCGGGGATTTAAACTTGTGACCATTAGCCATGTCTTTCAACTTAACCAGTATGTGCAAAGGATTTATCAAGATATGTGAATGTAACTATAATTAGGGAACTTAAACATTTTATCTTGGACTAGCTATTAGAGATGATAATCATTTTGTAATTGATCAATAGTGTAATATCCAGCCATGTTTTGCTTTGTTTTTTTGTTTTTTGTTTTGTGTTTGCAATTGTTTCGAATGATAAATAAAGTGTAGATAATAGAAATACTTGCAGCAAATAAACAACTTAGAAAATCGACAATATTTAGGAAACCACAAGGCTGAAATATTCCAGATTTATTTTCTGAACTGAATATACAATATTTCTTAAAAGTATGACCAATCTAGTTCATTAAATGACATTACAAATGTACTTTCAACTCACCCACAAAATGCAGAAACAATAAGTCTGATCTGTCTATAAAATCTGCAAACTGACACTCGTAGATATGGATGCCACACTCTGGAATCACTTCCCAAGACAAATGAAATGATATTTCAACCTGAGGTGGCTCCTAGCCGACCAAAATTCTGAAATGCAACACCACTACTGAGCATATATGACCGACAAGAAGAATGCACAACCAACCAAGAGAGAGTACAACCAACAAAGAACCGCTTAAAACTCCTTCAAATCGATCCTCCTCAATCAAATATGCGATGAACTTCAGTAATTAATGAAAAACAAACTCTCCAATTAGCTCAATTTGTGTTCTCAGAATGAAAACCACAAGAAACCCTCTAGATTGGGTCTTTCACCAACAAGGAAGATAATTTGCTTGTAAGAGACTTCATCCTCACAAACCCTAAGAAGAACAATCTCCTCCAAAAACAAGAATAACATCAAATATCAAATCCAGTATAGCCCAAAATGAACTCCCAAACCTTTCCTTTATAGCCTCCAAAATGGTACTCCCCTTTCCTCTTTTGCCTTTTTAAATATCTAATTAAAATCACTTCTCTCTCAAAAGTGTCGTCCATGTCTCCAAAGGGGCCCTTTATTACATTTTAACACTTAGCTTTAACATTGGCACACATATAGTCATTGATTTAAAATATTTTAAATAACGATAAAGTTAAATCTTCAATTTAACTTTATAAAATAGTAACTTATCATTATTTTAATTTAAAATCACTAGACTCTGTCTCCAATGCTCCCACCAACATATCTGAAAATATTATTCCTGCTAGCTAGCTCAGTCTGTGCCTGAAACTGACTTACTAAAAATAATGAGTGTTGGAGAACTCAACCAAAATCACCCTAGAAAAGGGTGTTGTGCACATCATAACTGTCGCAGCTAAAAAAAGTTCTGATATTGCCATCTCGTTTGATAAATTTTCTACCAAAGTTCCCTAACCCTAACACATTAGCATATAGGAACAACTAGATAGGCTAATTGTCCACCATATTGAACTGGACAAGAAGAGGACATTATAGTATGTGCTTCTCAAAATTGCTCATCTCCAAGCAATCTCAAATTTGGATGCCGCAAAATCTGCTCATTCTCCCATGTTGCATCCTCTACTAGCAAGGTTTTCCATTTGTCTGAAAATTCTTTAATGACTCTTTTCCAAATAGTCCACCCTCTAGAGTCTATAATGGCCTCTGGAATCAATATCAATTTCCTTTCATCAAATGGTGGCAACTTTGGTGATGGAACTACATTTTGCTCAAGTGCCTTCTTGAGCTTGGATATATGAAACACATTATGTACTCTGTTGTAGCTGGTAACTCAAGCTCGTAGGTGTTGTTAGGTTTTGACACCATTGCCCCAATGCAAATGGGGACCCCCTTTTTTTGCTTTGGCAGTAAGAGTAGTGGTCTTGGATGGTCTTAGTTGGTAGTAATTTTCAAGTTTTCGAATCTAAGAGATGAGTTTGAGCAACTTTGTCCATTTAGGAGTGAAGAGTCTAGACTAATATCCAAGGTTCCCACCAAGACATGAAGTGAGGAGTTGCAATGAAGACAATTTGAAGGGACATTAACGTGGGGAGTGAGGAACGAAATTGAGATAAAAAAAATCAGTTAGAAAAATGAAAATGGAGAGTTCAACATGCTCAATAAAGTTAGGGGGAAAATTTTCATGAAGTAAACAAGAATTAGGATTTCAAAGGGAAGAAAGCACACTTAACAAAATTTTCACCCTTTGAAATAATCTTGAGAACATGGTGGAATCCACTCCCCTCTTAGGATTCCTAATCTCGACAACATGGTGGAATCCGCATCTCTCTCAGGATTTCCAATCCTAGCAACCCCTCAATTTCCACCCAAGAAAAGATGGTCTCCAATCAAATACAATGTAAGATCCAAGTTTTAATCGATGAAAGATGAATGGGTGAAAGGATGAATCGAGCAAAGTTCTAAGTCTTGTAGTCAGAATTTGAAGAGAAGATCCAATAAAAATTAGATTAAATGATGAGGGAAAATTCATGGAGAATGAAGTTAAAGACACAAAAGGTAAACAAGGGGCAATGAATTTATGATTTTAGGCTTAGTAGCCGATTGTGATTCAGTTTCAGATTCAGATCAGGATTCGGATTCGGGGATTCGCAAAAATATTTTTTGGGCCGGATCCTGATTCCACGGGTATATATATAGACATTTTTGATATATATATATATATGTATGTATGTATATATGTATATTCATAGATTCCATACATGTAACATGTCAATGCTCATTCATCATTAGTTCAAAACTTCAAACTTCAAACATATATTGATAATAATAAGAAGTTAGAAGCGTGATTCTCATAAAATGATAAATCCATAATTGCCAATATATGATTATATCATATTCATATTTTGCAAAAGTCTCAAAACGTCGTTACATGATGAACAAAGCAAAAATGGTGAAAAATGCTTGAGAGATGAATGAATGACAATCAAATGACCAAATGTATGCTTTACTAGTCGAATTAGGATTTATAGGCTTTTTAGTTTTAAAAAAGAATAATAAATTTGCATGTGTGGCCTGTTTTTTGGCACCCACATGCTCAGATTATCGTGGATTCCTCCGGATTTTGTCCGGATTCCAGTAGGATTCTTGACTGGAATCTGGATTCTCTCTGGATCCACAGAGAACGTAGATTCCAGTCAGGAATCCTACCAGAGTTCGGGCAGAATCCGAGCAGAATCAGGATCCGGATCTGTAATGTCCCTGTTTTTAGGCACACGGGATTAGCTTATTTCTGTGACCCTTGTAGGCTAATCGGGATGTTGGAGGGGGTCGTGTGGCAGAGCCAGCGGTCAGTTTCCACTCTGGAGGTTTGTGATGCCAGGATTGCTCTTCGTTTGAGTTAGATTGACAGACTTACTATTTATAGTTGTTAATGTTTGTAGCATCAGTCATATGATCATTAGAATACATATAATATATGTTGATTAATAATAATATAATATATATGTTATAATATTATTAATCATATGAAATTTAATATTTAATATTAAATTATTATATTATTCTTAATTAATAATTGATTGATGAAACATTATAAGCTCGATTAAATTATAATTAATGGGAAGAGGCATGTCCTTTCTTATAAATAATAATGAATAGACATGTCCCGTGAAGGGACATGTCTCTCCTATCCTCATTCCCAATATAAATGATAGAGAGATTGTTGCATTTGGAAAATACATACAACATAGAGTGTTATTACATTTGCAGCTATCCTAAAACTTAACATGGTATCAAAGCTAGACTGCAAATGTAAGAGAGTAGTTTGTTGACGGTGAATGTGTGACTGTCTCAGAAAATACAGTCTTGGTAAAAGAACCATATCTCACAAATCCACCGTTGGATCTTTCTAAATTTCAGATATGTTTGTGAAAACTTAATTTTAGAGAATCTCACCGAAGCGATTAGAGAGAATGTCTTGGATTCAAAAGTTATGACATAATATGTACGGGTCTATGTGAAATTCCTGAAAGCGACTTTCATTAAAGAGATATTAATTTGTTATGATCGTGGTCAAGCAATAACAAAGAAGCTGGCATTCAAGGAAGGGTGTCTCTTTCTATAAAGAAAGCATCAATTATATAGTGTCACCTCTCTTGGATAAATCATGTCATTTCATAAGAAGACATGAGAATTGTTCAAAGATATAAGAGTGGGAATTGTACATTGTGGGGGGAGAATAATAACCAATGTTACATTTCCATGCTTAGTGTGGGGAGATAATTCAAAGGGGAGATGTATCTCAAATAATATGATAAGGCGTTTTATGATTTGATGTATATGGACCTTCATTGAAGTAACTTGTGTCAAGGATGTTGATGCGCAGATAAGTATTTATTATCTTTTAATTTTACATTTATCTACTCATTATAGTTTCTCTCTCTCATCTGTATTTCTATACGTACTATAAGAGCTACTTGTCTTGATCTTCTATGGAGATGCCCTTGCAGAAAAAAGAAGATTAGATTCAGAGGGAGTCTAACTCTTTAGAGGTAACATTGGACGAGGAGCTAAAAGATTGATATTAGACTCAGAGGGAGTCTGACAATTCATCTTAAGCAATCTTGGATGATCAACAGATTGATATCTGCTCAATGAGTTATTCTCTATGAGAGAAGTTCGAGGTCAAATCCCTTGTTTTCACTCTCTGTGCTAAGGCATGATGGATTTCCTGTGTGTGACTATTTTTTAATGGGCCCGCCCCCTGTGTAAATCATGAGGAAGTGACGATTTCCAAATGATTATCACTTGTATTTGTTAAAGTTATTAATAGGTGACGATCTTACAATAACTTGATCTTCTATCATGATAGACATCTTATGATGGCTGAAACAGATCATGATAGATGATATGAATGTTCCTATGGTAAGTGCAGATTACCTATGGACATATTTTGAGTACTTGGTGGACATCATGTGACTTGATGTTGGTAGGCCATTATTCTAAGCACTTGGTGAATATCATGCGACTTGATAATCTGCGGGCCAATGCTCCCGATATCATGAGATGATATCTTTGTAAACTTTTGAGTACTTGGTGGACATCATGTGACTTGACATTGGTAGGCCATTACTCTGAGCACTTGGTGAATATCATGCGACTTATTATTCTGCAGGCCAATGCTCCCGATATCATGAGATGATATCTTTGTAAACTTTTGAGTACTTGGTGGACATCATGTGACTTGATGTTGGTAGGCCATTACTCTGAGTATTTGGAGAATATCATGCGA
>MU224885.1:900519-924799 GCA_018584345.1 Thuja plicata
AAAAACGTGGCCTATGAACATGGCATGCCTTCCTCTTCTTGGAAAGAATCAAGACTTCATTAAAAGATGGAAATTCGAAATTGCAATTGAAGAGGAAAATCTGTTCATTCAACTGCAGATTTAATGGTTGCGTTCTTGGAAAAGAAGAAGTCTGAAGCTTTAATTAAGACACAGACAGTTCTCCCCATGGAAAAAGCCAATAAAAGTTGATGCAATGGTGATTAAATCAACTCCAGCTCTTCCTTGGAAGTTAACGCAGCATGCTGTGGAAGAGAATTAACGTTTTAGTGAAAAGTTAATGCATTTTTAAAATAAAAAGACGCCATGCTCCTTCTCTGTTTTAATGGCATTAACAAAGGCCATTAAACATGCATATCGGAAAGAGAAAGAACGCCCGATAACTAAAGGTATCCACGGCTTTTATCAAAGAAAAAACATATGTTTTTGCATATGCATTCGAAAGCATATATTAAAACATTGCCACGGGCTTATAAGTAACGCACGGGTTTGATTTGGTATTCCAAACGATATGTAATAACATTAGAATTTAATGCCATGTTATGTAATGAGAACTGACGCCTTAGTTGATAGGACCGCGTCATTGTTCACTCACAGCATATGTTATTTTAAAGAAAATCAACGCCATGTGATGCAAGCCGTAAGTGCTAAGAGAAAACGCGGGTTTCATCAAACACTTTAACATATGCATTTAGACAAAGATTTAATCTCGAGAACTCACAGAAGACATGAGTCTTTAAAACATTCATAAAACGTATTAGTTGATAGGATATTTAAATAAAAGATATAATATACTTCTTATTAAATATCAAACCTTAATTCGGGAAAACGATATCCTTTCATAATTTAAAATAAAAATTTTAATGAAACGATAGCATATGGTTTTAGGACGTTTTTATTATTTAAAAACAATGTGTTAATATTATAATAAAACTAATTATAATAACATTTGTTTTACAATATGTATTATAATTAGTTATTATTTTAATATTAACATTAATATTTAATATTATTATTGTTATTATTTTAAAATAATAATAATACATTGTTTTCGATTAAAAGAAAGACGTTAAATGGTAATTCTCAATGAATTATAAGATTTATAAATAAAACGTCGTCTTTTTTTAATAAATCTTGTCTTTATCTTCGTCAAAAATAAATTTCTCTAACAATATATGCATATCATGCAATTATCATTTTAAAAATCTATTTTAAACGCAAAAAGAACTTAAAATATCTGTATGTGTCTTTAAAATTTTAACGATTTGATATGCGGATGTGATTCGAGATCTCGCTATCATTAAAATTTCTAAGCAAAACTTTGCAGAATGACGCAAAATCTTATAATAGAGTTTAAAATCTATCACTCATACAAAATAAGCTTACACTTTATGCGCTCGACCAAAAAAAGACCATTTCTTTACTGACCTTGGAAGGACGTGAAAAACTGTCTGAAGATCAACTGGAGCACAAAGGTGATAAGTAAACTGGAAACAAAAACAAGACGCAAAACATAGCGAAAAGAGAAACAAAAGACTGGATGCTTTGCAAGAAGTCAAATGGAACAGGGACCAAGGGATAACTGATCCTACGAGATAGAACTCTTCACAAAACATCAACACTCTTAGAGAAAAACTCCTAGCAATTATTGAGAATTGCGTAGGGTTGCCCCAATTTTGGGGAATGCAAAATTGAGGACAACAGATACCAAATTGACGGCAGAGACAAATCGACATTGTTCTATTTCACTAAGTAGAATCTAGATTGTTCATACGCTGCGATTATCATCAGCGCCTCCACAATATACAGTGATTTGCTCATGTCAGAGGTGAAACAACCTTAATTGTAACTGAATGACATATAGACAGGTTTTAATTCACTCCAGCTATACATTTTTCTCTTTGGGCGCAATTTGATTCAGGCAGACAACAATAAACATCATCAATAAAGTCGTTGATACTTCTATATAGTAACGACAGTTCTACGCATCATAATAGTAAGATACATCTGCACACGATCAGCATAATATTTTCGCTGCTAGCACCAAAGTCTTGGCATTGGGCAATATATTAGGATTTTCATCAGCTCCAAGCTCGGACAAGTGGTGTGCCACATCTGCAATTGGATCAGCACTCTGAGAATAGCACCACTAGCAGCTTGTAAATTCGAGTTTGGGGCTTGTAAATTTGCCGAGCGTGACTCGCCTCAGACTTTCAGAGTTTTGGCAAGTCTAGGCGAGTCTCGTTACATTGCTTCGCAATCTTCAAGGTGAGAGCATATGGAGACTAGAATGAGGACAAAGGAATTACAACTGAATGATATTAGAAGTGGCTAGTTGACCAAGTTATAGTGTAAGCAAAGTCATAGAATCGATCAAGCCAAAATGGTTGATAAGAAAAAGATAAAGATAGATCTATTAATGTCCAACAAAAGACCACAAAGGGTCAAAGGGACTACCGAGAGAAACAAAGGGGCCCAACCCACAACAAGGATACTAAACAACATCTGAAAGAAGCAAGAAGAACATGAACAAAACAAAGCAAAACAAGGGGGGGTGGGGGGGAATCTCCAGAGCCCACTAAGAATACTGAACCACAGAGTAAGACGAAGCTCTTAGCCACCTTTGGGTAGTCCTGGAAGATAAAGACTGCTGCTGACAAGAACTCGTCTTGAGCCTCACGGACCTAGGACAAGGGGCAGTGACAAGCTAACACTTGGTGTCGTGTGTCGAGTGAAGCCAGATAAAGAAGGAGGTGATGAGATGATAAGATTGAGGCGTCGCAGGATGTCGGAGATGAAGCGTGTGGTCCCTGAGCCTAACGACTTTCTGAAGATAAAGAGAAAGGCACCTCTGGTTCATGTACTTGAGGAAGGCAGAGAGTGACTGTGCCTTCCTGAAGAGACAGTAAAACCTCCCTCTAATCTCATAGTATAAAGGGCAGTGAAAGATAAAATTCAACTCAGACTCAACCTCCCTGATACTGCAAAGTTGACAAATCCTGTGCTCTTTGTCAATCTGATGGTCTGTCTCAAAACGAAGCCGATGAGAACCCATTCTAAAGGAACCAAGGGGGATCTGGAGGGAGTGGGACCACTGGTGGGATAAGTAGGAAGGGCGGACAATGAGTCCATCCTTCAACTCCAAAAAGTGCTACGCGTAGAAGGCCATCTTAAGATGGAGGCCCCCGTGGGGGTTGACCCAGATGTTGTGGATAAACTGCCTATAGATATCATCTCTTACACACCTGTTTGACTCCTTCTGGGAAGGAAGAAGATGAGGGGGGCATCAAGAGAGTACTAGAAGGGGGGAGACGATCCATCCCAATCCCGATAGATCCAAGGAGGGCCGAAGTCTCAGTGAACCATCCCCGAGCCTGACCAGAGGACCCCGAAGTTGCAATAGACTCCAAAGAGCAGTAAGTGAGGAAAGAATACCTATGACGTCCCTCGGTCGAGTCAGCAAAGCCCTAAAGGCAATGAAGGAACCAAACCAAATCGAATATAGCCTCAAGCCTAAAAGGGCGAGCTCCAAACTCAACGAGAAATGATGTGGTGCAAAATAGATTGCTTGCACCTATGCGCCAGAGAAGGAGAATCTGAACTCGCTCAGCAGAAGCCCAATCGGATTCCAACAGAGGGACCCCACACAACCGAGCCATAGAGAACAATGGGTCTGATAAGAGTATCCATAAGTGTCATCTTGGACTAGGTGTCTTGAAAGTGGTGTCGAAAACACTGTCACTCAAAGAGAACCAAGGAGCCATACCCCTTTTTGATTCGTGGCTGAAGGGTGGGTCTCATGCTAAAATGGCCCCTAGAGAACTTAACCCCAAGATAAGTGTATGAGGAAGAGATTTCCACCTCCATGCCCCTGTAGAAGAAATATAAGTGAGAGGTCTTAAGTGCATTGAAGACCATCACCTTGGTCTTCCCCAAATTGACTGTTAGGTGCCTCAAATCACAAAAGGAAGCAAGACCATCGAGCTATCTCTGCAAGCCCTCCAGAGAGGAGGCCAAAAGAACATCATCCCCAAAAAGAAGAATGGAAATCAAGATCTGGTGGAGATGGCAATCATTTCCTGCAAGGGTATGGTCCCGAAGAAACCTCTCAAGCTCATCAATGTAGATGCCGAACAAAGTAGGTGATAGAGGGCAACCCTATTTGACCCCAATGGTGCTCTTGATGAAGTCTGAGAACTCAGAGGGGGTCTTGAGGCGACCTAGAACAACCTCATATAGTCTCATGATAGCACACAAAAGAGTCTCAGAAATACCAATGTCCCAAAGCCTCTGAAATAGGGCTGCCCCCGAGACAAAATCAAAGGCTTTGTGAAAGTCAACAAAGCAACAATAAACCTTCGAGGAGCAATGAGGAGCCTCCTTGATAATGCCCCGCAAAGTCAAAATGTGATCCATAGTCTGATGATCCGGTCTGAAACCGGCTTGCCCCTTGCCTTCGCTGTGATGCTAATCCAACTCCCTAGAAAGGAGAATGTGAAGAACTATGGTGTAAAGTTTGGAGAATGTGTGCCCAACAATAATGGTCTTGTAATTATTGGGGTCTGAGGTAGGACCCGCCGTGTGGATTGGATAGATAATGTGGTGAGACGAAGTAGGAGGGAACCTTGTGCAAACAACATGATTGAGAAGATTGGCCAAAAAGGGAGCTAGGATAGTGAGGCCGTGTTTGAAGAACTTGGCCTCGAATCCCTCCTCGTCCGCTGTCTTGCTAGAATTCATGGTTCTGACAACCTCTCTGATGGTGGAGTAGGTGAAAAGGTGGCAACGGGGAGTGACTAGGAAAGGTGCTGACCAGGGATGTCGTAGTGCGTAGAAGTATGGGAGATGAGAGAACTGTGATAAAGCTCGGGGGGGAGGGAGGTGCAATGGTGGAAAAGGGTATGCCAAAATGACTTGGGAGAATGGAGGAGGGAGCCCGAAGAGTGCGTCTGCACTAGGAGATGAAGGAGCGTTTCTTGCGGTGGAGGAAATACTGGTAGGAGGTCTTCAGGGAGGCGTAAGAAGGAAGATGGAACGTGAAAGCAGAACGCAGAGTCCGATGAAAGGACTTACATTCTTCAACGTACCATTTGTTCATAGGGCAAGTCCGCTTAGTCCTGGGTGGGTGGAGCCGGGGAGTGGAGAAATGGGGGTAGGATAGAAAGGCGACCTCCCAAATGGTTGTGGAAAGACGGGAGAACATGGTGGTTACACACCCTTAGGAAGCAAAGTCGAGGGGAAGAAGCTATTTGAGATGGTGGACAAAAAGGTCAGGGTCGCCCTCGTCAAAGAAAACCGAGGTACAGGGAGGAAGGTATGCAGCGACAGGGGGCGAAGGGGGTGGAGGGGGCTGGGTGAGGGAGGAGGGGATATGAGGGATTGAGAGGCGAAGGAGAGCATGGTCAGCCAGAGGGAGAGGGAAATAAAGTAGTGGTGAATGGAGGGGAGGAAGGATTGTCTTGAGAGAACATAATCCACCACACTAGCACCATTACTGTGACGCCTGCACGTGAAGAAATGGGAGCTCGAGAAGCAGGATAACCCATTCAGGACCACCAAATGGTGAGACTTGCCTAGTTGAAGAAGATGCTGACCATGCTTGGTGAAGGGGCCAACCACATTTTTCGGAAGATCTGTGGAGCCCAATAGAAGCAGGATCCAAATCCTTAATACATAAAGAGTCTATCGTCCGATTATGAAGAGTCTATGCCATCTAAGTTCTAGCATTAAAGTCCCTGATGAGAAGGATGTCCCCGACCATAGAGAACTGGGTAATGCTGTCCTACAGATCGGAGAAGGGATCCCCCTCGGGACCATTGTGGATAGCATAGGAGGAGGACACCGGAGGAAAGTAGCAAACACCCCAAAAGATGTCTCGAACACAAGAGGCAGTGTGACATAATCAAACCCACATGAATCTAGCCGAGGTGTCAGATAAGGCCATTGAAACCAAACCATAGAGTTTGTCACTAGCAAGGTAGGCGACTCCACTAGAATCACGAATGTGGAGTCATATCCAACGCATGCTCTACCAAGAATGATGACATTAAATGCGAGGTAGTTGCATAGAAATGTCGAACCGACAATCATGGGATCAGGGGAAAAGGGAGGAAGGCCCCGCACCTTAAGGTTGAGCTCCCGGGACCTGTGTGTGTGCCCGTTAACCAACTTGGAATGAACAAGTGCCTCAACCCCAGCCAATGGAGGGCCACTGTTACCGTTGCTACAGACCAATGCATATTATTGAAGTTGTTTTTTCGTTTAGCATTTTAGTGTTTCCTATAGGGAAATTATTGAAACTGTTGATGTGAGTTTTGTTCCACTACAAGATGTAGAATCAAACACTCAATGTTTCTAGATGAAACATCAACTACTCAATCGTCTCTTGATATAAGGTCATCTCTCATGCTAAGCTTGCAAAGTAAGATCACGAAATGACTTCAAGGTTCCTTTTATTGTGGATAATCGCTCAGTTGAAATAATGTGATTTGCTGGTAATCACTTAGAGGACTTACATTGTTTCTCAAGACTTGCCAACTATTTGCACTTCTAAAGTTTTGGCTTCACAATGTGCAATGAAAATATGTTTTTTTCCAATTCTTGACTTCAACTTGAACTTAAACTTAACGCCTAATTCTACTTCTAACTAGGAATGAAAGAAAGTATGGATTACTTGGACTCTACTAGATAAGGCTTTATCAACGATTTCCACCCACCTAGTGCAAGCTTCTAAGGCATACTCAATTGATTTTCAAATTGATATTTCTTTATCAATCCCACCAAATAGATGCAAACCAAAGATTAAATATCAATTGAAGTTAAGTACTTTCATCAGCTTACCACACAAGGCACACTTACAATCAGCAAGAGGCTAGTGGCCCAGATTTGTTTGAGTCAAACAATTAAACATCCACAACTACTTTCATCCAACTAACCACTTCAACATGAAAAGAAATTCTACTCCAAGTGAAAGATTGAGGAAACCATGCAACACTTCAAAGCGATACTAAGTAATTCACCATGAAGAACCAACAATGAATTATCCATTACTTTGACAAGTATTATAGCAACAATTTGATCAAGTCTCTCCCTTAGCTAACCTACTACTTCTAGCTCTCTAATCTAATGACTAACTCTTGAATCTAATTGTTACAAATGAGAAGGCCTTGGCCTTTTATAGTTGTTCAATTACAATGAATGGCCAAGATCGATTCAAAATAAAATGCCAAGATTGAACCACATAAGCCCTAATTAGGGTTTCCATAGCCGCCCACTACAAATTTTAAATGCCCACCCAATTACAATTAAGCACCACCATGTGGGCCAATAGGAAAATTACATTCATTTTATGGGCCAATGAGAAAATTCAAATGCATAACAACCGGATAAGGTGCAATGACACGTGGACCAATGAGAAGAGAGCACTTGTAGAAGAAGCCGCCTCGTCGCCTTGGGAATTGTGCTTGTCATCCTCATCCTATTTTCACATTCAATGAACCTGGACATAATCTCATCAAATCGTCTCCATGTGACACTTGACATGCTTTTATTGATTGAGGAAATGGCTGCCACCTCATCATTCTTATCCAGAAACTTGATAAATACCTCCTTGCTTAATCATTTGTGATAGCTCATCTTCTCAATTGCTTTGTCTTCTTTTCAACTTCTTCTCAATTTTGTCTCTCACGTTCCAATCTTTCTTGATTCTCTCTTTCAATCCTTTGAGCCTTTTCTTCTTCTTGTTCTATTACCTCTGCAACCTGCAAGTATTCAAGTTCACTTCTCCTTTGATCCCAAGGAAGAAAATAAAATGTTAGGATGAGGTTACTCTGATATGTCACCCAATCCTCTTTAGGTTGTTGTGGTTGAGAAAGTCCCATATTTCATCGGGTTCAACACCAATGCCTTGATTTTCTAAGTTTCCCCCTCGAATGATTGTGCTTTTCATCTTGATCTTGATACCTTGGAGATCTTCTCTATCTCTGACTACGAACGAAATCTCATCCCTGGCCTCACTGCTCAGATCCATCTTGGAAACATCTTTCTTGCACTTGGACCTGTTGATGTGAGTTTTGTTCCACTACAACATGCAGAATCAAATATCCAACGTTTCGAGGAGAAACATCAAACACTCAATCCTCTCTTGATATAAGGTCATTTCTCATGCTAAGCTTGCAAAGTATGATCATAAAATGACTTCAAGGTTCCTTTCGATTGTGGATACTTGCTCAATGAAATAATGTGATTCGCTGGTAATCACTTAGGGGACTTGCACTGTTTCTCAAGACTTGCCAACTATTTGCACTTTTAAAGATTTGCCTTCACAATGTGCAATGAAAATATAGTTTTGATTTTCAAATACCAACTCTTGAACTTCTAAGTTGACCAAATTACCACTACTTTATCCTATGGATGCAAGAACTTGTGAACAGACTAGGATTCTACTAGATGAAGGTTTATCAGCGACTTCAACTACACCTAGTGCAAGCTTCAAAGGATTACCAAGGATTTTCAAACTAGCACTTCACCCTTAACCCCATTTAGGAACACAAACTAAGAATTCTATACTAGTTGAACTTGAACACAATGACTAGATTACCACACAAGGCACTCTTACCATTAGCAAGAGGCTAGTGGCCTAGTTTTGTTTGAGTCAAACAAGTAAACATCCACAACTACTTTCATCCAACTAACTACTTCAACATGAAAAGAAATCTAGTCCAAGTGGAAGATTGAGGAAACCATGCAACACTTCAAAGAAATATTAAGTAATCCACCATGAGAAACCAACAATGAATCATCAATTACTTTGATAGCATCATAGCAACAATTTGATCAAGTCTCTCCCTTAGCTAACCAACTACTTCCAGTCCTCTAATCTAATGACTAACTCTTGAATATGACTCTTACAAATGAGAAGGCCTTGGCCTTTTATAGTTATTCAATTACAATGAAGGGATAAGATCGATTCAAAATCAAGGGCCAAGATTGAACCATATAAGCTCTAATTAGGGTTTCCATATCTGCCTACGACAAATAGTAAATGTGCACCCAATTACAATTAAGCACCACCATGTGGGCCAATAGAAAAATTACATTGCCTTTGTGGGCCAATAAGAAAATTCAAATGCATAACAACCGGATAAGGATCAATGACATGTGGATCAATGAGAAGAGAGCACTTTGTAGACAACGCCACCTCATCACCTTGGGAAATGTATTCCTTATCCTCATCCTCTTTCACATTCAATGCATCTGGACATAATCTCATCAAATCGCCTCCATGTGACACTTGGCATATTTTTATTGATTGAGGATATGGCTGCCACCTCATCATTCCTTAACATGCAAAGCAAACCACCACTTGTAAATAATTGTGAAATTTTAATTGACAATTCCAATAAGACTTAGAAAATTATCACAAATTTGCTATTTTTAATTGCCAATAACAAAATTTAATTGGGTAATGCAAATTGAAATCTCATCTCTTATCTTCAAATTGATTTGCAACCAATAATAATCAACATCATTAAAAATTTGTTATTTTCCTTGTTTAAAATCGATGCTAATTACTTAAATTAAAAAACTCCTTGAGTAAATCAATTTGAATGGCCCTTTACAACTTCAAGTTGATTGGAAAATATTTAATTTATTTTCCATTAATTTCAATTGCCCATTTGTTAAAACTCAATGCCACAATGGATGAATTAATTAATTCATATTTAGAATCAATCCATATTTTGCAAAATCGAGGTAAATTTAATCTCATCTCAATTTAAAACCCATTTTCAATTTTTATTTTTTATTATTTTATTATTTTGCATTTCATCATTTTCTCTCTCAATTTTTTTTATTTTTTTTATTTAAATAGATGCAAATTGGGTCTTACCATAATTTGAAATTAATTTCCATCCCAATTAATGCCATTAAAATTGATCTCCCCTTGCATAATATTATTAAATAATTAATCCAAAGCTCAATACAAGGTTTAATTACATTAAATGTTTATCTTCTAATGGTAAATTTGAATTTTAATCCCCATGCTCATGCCTTATCTCTTTCTTCCTTTATTCAATCATGAGATGAGAAGATGCTTCCTCTATCTTAAATTTGAGATGAGACGAGTTTGGATGGGAATGAAGGAGAGGATCAACTCAGATTGATGGGAACCAAAAGGAGTCTCATCTCAGCTTGATGGGAACCAAATAGAGCCTCATCTCAAATTGATGGGAACCAAAAAGAGGCTCATCTCAAATTATACTTAGGCCAATTTTACCCCCTCTTAGCTCAATTTCTATCTTGAATCTTGATTTCCCATTTCTCAGACTTAGCCAAATTTAGCAAAATTACTCCCACTTCGACACTTGGGCAATTTTCTCAATTTTCAAAAATTTTCACCAACGAAGGCCATCTAATTCTGAGATTGCTGCCAAATTTCCAAGACCTAAGCCTACCAGCAAAAAGAGGGGGTCCCCATTTGCAATGGGGCGATGGTGTGAAAACTTCACAAGAGGACCGTCCAGCTCCTGGCCACCTCCCATCTTGGCTTGAGATCTTATCTTTGGAATAATCCCATCTCCTCCTTCCATGCTCATCCCTGCAACAAACAACACAATTAGGACTGTATCTTACTCTTAATCGAATCTGATTTCAAAACCCAGGTTAGTATAAGTCAAGATGTTAAAACCAGAATCTCTGTCATTCATATCAGACTTGATAAATGGAGAAATTTAAGTTAATTGCACCTCCTGGGATTCCTAAATTGATCCATTTTAATTTCAAGAGCCCTGCTGCTAATGATGTTAACCTTGGTTTTAATTTAGCTTATTCAAAGGATGTGATAAAAGTTAAAATCAGGTTTGCTATAGATGGTAAAATTAATAAAAACAAGTGGAAACACCCCATCACAACACTTAAAACCTCTTAACATGATTCGAATGGTCTGATATCAGCCTTTAGGCTTGAACTAGGATGCAATTGCGTGGAATTATAACAATTATCAGACCTGCAACAAAACCAAGTTCACTGTTTGAAGAGACTCAGAGATAAAAATCAGAGGTTGGGTGCTTTAAATTGAAGTTCTCTTGATGAAAATTGCCTGCAGCTGAGTATTGAAAGATTGAAATATGTTTGTATGCATGCTCCTTATTGCAAATGTGCATAAAAAAGGTGGATCAGATCCCTTCTGTAGGTGTTAATCACAAAAAAATCCTTTAATTACCACCTGCAATTCAAAATTTAGCTTCTAATTTACCTTTGCTTGTGATGAAAATGATCTCCAAATGGCTGGATAAGTTGATTTATATAGAAAAGGCTTGTAAATAAATGGCAGTTGCATTAGCATTTAATTCCCAACCATGACATTAAATTTGATCCCTCTTCTCAATTACAAATAGTCATTAAATACATAACCTCTATGGTTAAACAGTAAACTCGAGGCAAAATTTGAATTGCCAAAGGTCTTGCAGTGGGGTTTGTGCCATTAAATCGTAGCTAAAATAAATTGCCTCGAGCTTTGAGTTAAGATAGCTTAGCATTTAATTCAATTTCATTTCAACAAACAAACTTTGCATTGAATTTCGTGCCGAGATCTGCATTAAATCACCCTTCATATCCTTAAATATCATCGAGTTTTGCACCTTGCATTTAGCATTAAGTTTCAATTTGTGATCTCAACTCGAGTTCAGTGCCCAACATTTAATTGCATGGGTCGGATTTGGGCTTGAGTGCTTTGATTTAGAGGCCTTATGAGGCCACACGCTTCATTATATGGGGCCCAAATCAGGTCTGATCCAATCCCCAACCCATACGCTATCCTCCAAGGTTGTTTTGCCTAAAATTTTGGGCCAAATGTCAATAAAAGGCCACACATTTTATTAAAAGGCTGCCCCATTTTTCGATTTTTTAGCCCAGATTTAGGACCATGCCTTGAATTCAGGAGTCACCTGTTTTTTACCCACACTTAGAGATCAGATTTGGGACCAAGGGGTTGAGTTTAAATGATTTAGGGCGTGATCTATACCAGATCTAGCGCACATGTTACATACTTGGGACTGATTTAGGTCCCATTTATTCAAATTTAAATCTGATATGCAGCCCCAAGGCCACACGTTAGGGATATAGGGCAGATTTCTTAGAGTTTTGAGCCCAAGATTTAGGGCCCATTTGGATCGAACTTGGGCATTTAAAGTGGGTTATAGCCCTTTCAAGGCCATTTGAATTTATTGAAGAGGTCTTAGGGATTGGTTTTGTTTCAGCTCATCCTACAAGGGCTCAACTCATATCTCATCCTCTTCCCTCCTTTATTAATTGGTAAGATGGGGAGGATTTGATAGGAATGAAAAGGAGGCTTGTCTCAAATCGAAGGGGACCAAAATAAGTCTCATCTCAAATTGAAGGGAACCGAAATGAGGCTCAGCTCAAAATGAAGGGAACCAAAATGAGGCTCAACTCAAAATGAAGGGGACCAAAATGAGGCTCAACTCTAAAGTCATACTTAGGCGGACTCAACTCTTCCTAGCCCAACTTCTATTTTGATTTCCCATTTTCAGACTTAGCCAAATTTAGCTCTTCTTTTAACATCACGCTCTATTTTGTTATATCTCCTAGACTTAGCCAAACTTAGGCAAACTACTCCCACTTCAACACTTAGGGCAATTTTCTCAATTTTCAAAATTTTTCCCAATGAAGGCCATCTAACTCTAAGATTGTTACCAAATTTATTCCAACACCTAAGCCTACTAGCAAAAAGATGGGGTCCCCATTTGCAATGGGGCGATGGTGTGAAAACTTCACAACAGAAACCAATTTAGATTGCTTGTTCTTGAGTTCCAATATGTCGGATCCTATTCGATTGTTATTAGCAATTTTTTGAGTTTTGCATTCTCCACAGTAACCTGTACAAGGCTGTCAGAAACCTCTTTCAGTGAAGTCTTGAGTGAAATGTTATCAATTTTGAGCTTCTTGATTCTGTCAATTAACTCCTGTAATGCTGCGGTGTCATAGGTCGGTTTGCGCTGGTAAGTGAGCCTACAGAGAGGTGTCAGAGGGGGGGTGGGGGTCAACCTCAGAACGCTCCACGAGGGAGGTTGCAGAAAAACAACCCAACAGGGCCTGCAAGAGAAACTACCTAATAGTAGACCAGGCTGGGCAAGGCACGGTTTCCAGTTATCTGTGTCGACAAGGAGAGAAGCTTTTGCGTACCTGACTGCAAGGCTTGATCCCTTTATGTTCGTGAAAAATGGTCCCTGTTAACCCATTTACAAACTTGACAGAGATGTCGTGACCATGCAACAAATGAAGCAAAAAGTTAATAGTGAAGGTCCAAAGGATATCTTTATCTACATTATCCTTGAGACTTCACAGAGAGGCCATGACCAGGCAGTAAATGAAGCAAAGAACTAACAGTGAACATCCAGAGGAGTCAGAAGTCCAGTGAGGACTCAGCCAGAGAAGTGACTATACGAATAATGAAGGCGTGGCAAGCCATTGTAGACACAGTGAGAGCACTAGCCGACGAGCGGTTGAACGGTCGTAGAGAGAGAAAGATCGCCGAAAAGGTCAGAAACAATTGCTGTAGACGCATCAATGGTAATAGTGTCTGCTCACCAGTTAGCAAACTCGACAGAGAAGCCATGACCAAGCAATGAACTAGCAGAAAAAAATCCAAAGAAGTCAGAAAAAGGTCAAGTCACGACCCAGATAATGGAGACAATGGAGAAGTTTCTAGCAGTCGTAGATGTCGTGGGAGCAACACGATTCTTGATTCTACCGCAGAGAAGATCGACCGAGATGATTCTTGATTCTTCTGCAGCGATGGTCGCGATACGTGGTTCTTCTGCTGAGATGGTCGTGATTCTTGATGCTTCTGTAGAGATGATCGACAGAGATGGTTGTAGAGAAGATTGACAAGATGGTCGCAAAGAAGATCGACATAGACAATCGACAGTTACAGATGCAGTGGGAACAACACAAATGAGCGGTCGAATGGTCGGAGAGAGAGAAAGAATGGTTGTCGAAAAGGTCAGAAACAAACAAACAAATGAACAAAGGTTGTAGACACCTAATGCAAATTCTAATCAAGCAAAACTGGTTGAATGCAAGTAGAATCTAGCAATGCCAAAATTACAGACTAAATCACCTAATTCTAGTACACGTCTAGCAAGGCGGAAAATATACTGATGCAAATTGATCCAGCAAATAAACTGACTAGGATGTTACAATGATAAACAAGGACCCAGTGCTGAACTATCTAGGATCTTTAGAAATTTCAACAACTCTTGGCTGCACACGAACCAATTTTACAATACATGACTTTTCAAGTAAGTGAAATACAAGTGATTGATTTGCAATCCCAAATAAATGAAAAACTATTATTCTTATATAGCATGAAATTTATCTGAAATTAGTGATTCAAACAAAGGTCCCTTTGCAAGAACATTGATGTCTAAAGGCTTTGGAATGTATATTTCACTTGAGGAAATACTTGAAGAAATCTAAAGGCAGAAGCTGCATGATATTTCATGATAATCTTTGTTCACAAACAATATGAACCCCTACTAGAAAGTACAACGCTACTGGAAGTGAAAACTATTGGCAAGAAATGATGACAAACAACATATTAAGTTTTAAACCTTTTTGATTTCTTTGTTTTGGATATTTTCCTTAACAAACTATATGGCCCCTTAAATGACTAGGTATGTGTAAAATCCCTTACTAGGACCTTGTCTAAATCACATTACAAACCCATATTCTTTGCAAAGGAATTCTGTCAGACATTTGCAATGTAATTGAAAACTGGTATTTTTCTTGTATCAGGGAGATATAAATTCCAGAACTTAGAAATTGAGTCAGGTTTCCCTCTCAAATGACTTCAATCTTGAGAACATAAACATTTATACAAACACTTGACAGTCATAGCATTCTGGAAATACATCAGACTTCATAGAGATTAAAACAAACAATTGGCATGAATAACATTTATAACAGCAGTCAGATAATCCAACCATCTACTCGGTAATTCTGTCAAACAGCTGGCAGACTTCTTCTCAGAACTAAGTGCTTGGCAAACCAAACATCTAGATTTCCTTACTCCATACAAAGCTATTTACAATACTAAATTAAGTGCATCAACATTTATTAAATTTAAACTAAGAACCTAGAAATCTGAATCTGAATTAATTGCTGAATTCCCTGTTGAACTAAGCGCTTGGCAAACCAAACATCTAGATTTCCTTACTCCATACAAAGCTATTTACAATACTAAATTAAGTGCATCAACATTTATTAAATTTAAACTCAGAACCTAGAAATCTGAATCTGAATTAATTGTTGAATTCCCTGTTCAATATTGCAACACTCTGTGAAAGAGAATTCCCTTGACGTCAAGCTTGAAATCAGAATTGACGGCACCTTAACCAAACACTTGCCCTCTACATTCAAACACAGGCCCCGGTAATATATCGCAGCCACCAAAGTAGGATGCCAAGCCTTGGATGGAAGCCATGACAGCCAATAGGAATTAACGCTGCCTCTGATTAAGGCTGCGATCTGTAGTATAGCACCTCCCTCTAACCTTATAATGATTTCCTTGAAGCAAAACGCTGAATCTCACACACCATTCGATCATAATTTGAAGCCCAATGATGGTTCTGATTTAAACCCCCTCCAAGCACAATTCACCGATTGCCTGCAACCGATTCAAAGTGCAATAACTCGGCAGAATTCTCAATTCTCCAAGCTCTCAATTACTAAAGCCCTTGTTTCAATTCTTTCTCCAGACAACAAAAACAAATACCAAGTCATGAATAATTCTTCTTCACTAATGAAGGCTTTTATAATTCTCAATTGAAGATCAACCTAGTAGCTTCAAACTCACACCTCACATAACTTAAATCATAACTTAGCATTTTCTTTTGTTGCAATTCAAATTATAATATTTAATTATAATTCCTCCAACTTAGGCGCCAAAGTCACATTAATGAAATAATAAACAAAGGCACTTGGCATACTTTATAATAAGCTTTAATTTAATTATTAATTAAGTATATCTTAATTAATAATTTTAAAACAAATAACTAGCTTATTAATTCCTCCTGATGATCACACCAATTCTAGGTGTTCATTGCTTGACCCTGACGCCTCGATGCCCTGCCACAAATCGCAACTGGCCATAATTGACTTACTATAAATAGTAAGTCTCAAATTGAAAGCTCTGCCAAAATCTCCGCAACTACATACTGTTACTGAATTGTTCAGGTGCCCCTGCTAAATATAGTAACCTTGCCTATCCCGAAATAGTCACTTACTTTAAATAGTAAGTGTGCCAATCTGACTCAAACGAAGAGCAAACCTGAACATCCCCGACCTCTGGAGTGGGAAAATAGCCTCTGGCTCGACCAACTGAGACCCTCTATCCAACTGATTAACCTATGAGGGTCAGGAATTAAGCTAATCTCTCAAACTCTAATGCTCACAATAATGGGGACATTACAGTATGGCCTCATAAATGTCAACAAGGAGGTTGCGGTCAGAATTTTCACATGTAGGGATTGCTTGGTGTATGCAAGTTGCTACAGCTTAGACTGAAACTGCTTTGAAAACACTAATGATTAGATTGATATGACCATTAACACAACAATACAAGCTCTCGGGAGTATATGGCCAACTTGAATCTCAATATTCTCTACAATACAGCTAGGGTTCAGCTATAAAATCAGATTTCCTTGAGTAGAAATTTCTAACGCCCACCATGGGAATGTAAGGACCCACCCTGTCCTTAAATAGAATAACAGTTTATAAGAAGATAACAATAACATATTAGAGCAGAGTAGTCAAGACTATATTTTTTTTTGTACTTTCAAATGTTAATTAATGATTACTCAGGAGATATAACTCTCTTTCCACCAGAGAGATAGTATAAGCAGCCAATCCGGGCTCTTCTGTCCTGGGCCATAAGGTGATCAATCCGGATCACACCTCTATTCGTACAAAATAGGAAAACATAAGCGGCCTTCTTAAATCGTACCTCTACCCATACGGGGCAGAAATTAATGTAAGTGATTTAGAAGCTGTACCTCCATCCAACCACAATGAGATTATAAGCAACCTTCTCAGATCATACCTCCACCTATACAGGGTAGGATACAATGTAAGTGATCTAGAAGTCGTACCTCCATCCAACCACGATGGGATTATAAGCAGCCTTCTCAGATCATACCTCCACCCATACAGGGTAGGATACAATGTAAGTGATCTAGAAGCTGTACCTCCATCTATCTAGGATGGGAATTAATACGGACAGGATTTCTCTACTGCTCTGATCAGAGACTCACTTTTCGGGACCATCCGGGTCCAGAGTAGCTTGCAAGAAATTTCACAGTTTGCCCAAGACTGTGCCAAGGTTCTTTGCAAGGTTTCTAAAATAAGATCTGCACCCTTCCTTGGTTTTCGGGCTTATAGTCAGGTGCAAAACCATCGAGAACAACTTTAAGTCCTATACCCCTTCTCGGCTTTTGGGCATCCAGCCAGGTATAGGTACCTTCTTGAGAATCGTCTTTTTAAGTTTTGTAAATTTTAGAATTTATGATATGACAATAATTGAACTACCACATAACTATGTCCAAGGTACCTGTGCGCTGGAGGTATCCTTCATCTCCAGGCTGCCTACATACTTGTATCCACGGGATCAAGGCCCTTGGAACTCGCACTCTCTAACGATATGTAGTTCTATTTTCACTATGTTTTTAATGTAACTGTTGTGGGACGAAACCTTTTCAGGGCCTTATCCGTTCCCCAAGCAGTTCTTCACCGTCATACACCCACTCGGGCGAATCAAGCGGATTCTAAGTTATTCACTATAACTTCATTAGTGCCTGACATAAGGTAATGTTTACCTATGCGCATATGCCCTATTTTCCTCTCCTCTAATTGTGTACCAACTTCTCCTAAGTCATCATGGACTTTTTAGGGCCTATTATCTTCCCACATGAGTTCATCAGCTGACTATCATAAGTCTGCTTGCTGAAACAACATCATGTAATTTATCGAATAAGCAATTATAAGATAACATGATCAACTAACAAGGTAGTTCTTCTTAAATAGATATGATACAAGAATGAAACTAATCACATTTAAATAAATATAGAACAAAACTATTCTATTATATGGCATGCGTTTAGTACATCAGACATATACTATTTATAGTCTATCTAAAAGAGTATCCACTTCAGCACAGCATGGTAAAAGACCTAAACACAGTGATGCATGCATACAAGCTTGTGGTACAAAGATCTGTTTGCATAAACAAGTGCATATAAAGGCGACAAACAATATAGGATACAAAGCAACAAAGAATCACACAATTAAACTTATGTTTCTCCTCAAATGTTAATGAAGTTACAACACTATTAGATCTGGTGTAATTTTGATATAATTACACAGTATGTTATTTCCTTCAATAATGTAAGCAATATTGATTCCAAATGAAATACAAAATATACCCGGATCATATAAATGATATAAATAATGTAGTAACACAATAGGGTGCTGTATGGATAATTTCGTGAGGAAGAGGATGGTGCTTCAGCTGGAAGAGATACGGTTGTAGGTGATAACTCTAAATCTGCAATGAGTACTTGGAAGGAAACTAGAATTATGCCTTCAAACCCTAGGTATGCTTGGGTTGAAATGATGTTTGCAAAGAAGTTGAAATTGGTCAGCTATCTACAGGTGAGATATCTGGTGATAAGAAGGGTAACCGCAAGGATTAATAGAGGAGACTAATCAGTGGGGAAGGTTGATCATTTATGTTGGGTTTCATAGCTACATCATGATTTATTACTCCACAGGGAAGTGATAAGAAGGCATTCAAATTCAGAAATCTGATATAGAAAAGATCCCAAAGAAGGCATTCAAATTCAGAAATCTGATATAGAAAAGATCCCAAAGAGCAGAGCATCCTTAATTAACTATAGGCAAATTTATCATCCTATCTAGATATTGTGAGGTTGATTGCCAAAATACCTTTTTGCTCAGATTATTACCATAGTAACAGCAGCAATCACTTTAATAATTAATTATTTGTAACATTTGATGAACCTAGAAATGATCTTAATGTTACTATGGTCATTACAACAGGATGCAAAACAAATTATCTTGACTTAATTCAAAACATCAAAATAAATTTAACGACGACACAATAATACTCTTGCCAAATAATTATTCCTATATATATGAGAATCGTAAAGGTTAACTAAAGAGGGTCGTGACAGGGAAAGACTTTTTGCATTTGTACTGTCTGAATATTACCTCCTAAATTGTACAACCTTTATTGGTATGACTAGTATTGACAAAAGATTATGGCTTACATGTGAGTCAATAGTTCAAATTTTTTTTATATTACTTTGCATCAATGGTAATATTAATAACCACCCAAAATTGGAACAAAAACTGAATGCGACAAATATCACATCACACTGAAAACTGGATGAAATCATTGCTTAATGAAGCACACTATCTATCTCTATATATGATTGCATTGCAAACTTGGAGGGTTTTGATCCTCAAAGCTTACAAATGTTGAGGATTTTTATCCTTGGGAAGAGAGGAAATATGCATGTTCATTCTTGAAAAATGAAATTTTTCAAAATAGCTAGAAAATCCTTTTCAAAGACATTCTCATCTTTCATAACTTGTTTTGAGGAATTAAAATAATATTATTTTCGTTATGTCAATTAATTCCTCAAAGTTATAAAATATAAATGTGTCCTTTTTAATCACCTTTATGCACCTTAGGTTTAGTGAAACTTAATTTATTCACTTAAAACACCTTTTTAAATAATTAGGTACAATTTGTCTTTTAATTTTTGCTTTTTAACAACTTCATTTGATTGTTCAATTAATTTTCCTTTTTGCTATCACCCCCACTAGCCAATGGGAAAAATTTCTAAAATTAGGCTTAAGGGTTGTCGCTGAACCCCTCAAGAAGGGTATATGACATTGGAGTTTCCCTTATAGCATATTTGTAATGGTTTGTTTTCAATTTTGCTGAATGGTGATTTAATTGTTGTTACGAATGTGGGTCCATGCTTTGTTTGTTTTTGTGTGTTTGCTTCTAGTTTTTCGGGTCATTTCTCTAATCTTTGCAGGTTTGGCTTTGGCAAGTGATCCCATGCGTCGTGTTTTATGTTTTAGCTCTTGGTTTTAATATATGATTTGTTCATCAAAAAAGGTTAATTTGAAGATAAATTTTATCTTAAACTAAATAAGCTTAACTTGGGTAGCTCAACTCAACCCTGGTTTTTGTACCTAAGGTTTAGATCAGTTTGGTAGTTATGTATATGGTTAAATTGGTAGGTGTGAACATGACAAGTCATTTTATTTTGAAATTCAAGTGGATATTGAAAATGGAAAGTCACTTTTCCACATTTGTGTCGGCATTGTTTTAATTAGCATAATAGAATTGTATCACTCATCTTCCTTGAAACTCTTATTAGCAGAGATAGGAGGTTATTATTAGCATAATAGAATTGTTATCCCTATAATCACATCATCTTCTTTTTCAATATTAGTTATTTTTTGAGAGTTGGTCAGACATGGATGTTCTTGGCAAGAATTGTCATCTTTGAGTTGTAAATCTCGACACTCTTCGATGGTCAATATGCACAACCTTTGATTACTTGAAAGGAAGATATTGGCACTTGGATCACTCTTGAAAATAATGAAACTAAGTGATATTGGTGTTTCACTTAGCACAATGGATACCTTAGAATCTACGATTTCTAACTATTGTTTTGGTATATTTTTCTAAATTATTAATTCCAGTGTTGGTATTTGATTCTTGAACCAGGCTATAACAACACACAAATTAATTTGTATTTATAATATTTTATTTTTGTTACTGCCATAGAGCCTGGATGATTGGATCCTTAGAAACAAGGTCGTTCTAGGGAAAAGTATTTTTTTACTGTTTCATTAGTTTGTCTTGGGAACAAATTAGCTGTGTTGCCCCTCAGTAGAGATAATTTAATTACAACAATCTTACATTATCATATTATATATTTGACATTGAAAGCATGTTTATAAATTGATTTACTGTTGTGAGTTATTAAAATGTTTTTCTATATTCATTAATAGGTTGGTAGCCACTATCACTTTATCGAGGTGAATCCATTCATGTGTTTTGATCGAGAAAAGGCTTATGGGATGCGTCTTAACATACCTGCTGGAACAGCTGTGAGATTTGAGGTAACATGTTTACGTTTTAATGTTTTTTTTCTTATCATCCTTTATTGCAACTTATATAGAGTTGTAGAAAATGAGAACAAAAAATGAAGCTAATTTTCTAATCATACAAAACGAATTGTGAGTAGTCATTTCTGTGATATCTCTGATTTGATTTTATGGTTTATAGTAGTTCTAGTAGGTTGTTCAATTTAAGAAGTTGTTCCCTTAAGCAAGCTAGAGATTATGCATATTAAATGCAGGACTTTATTATGTTGATGTCTTTGGAGTTAGGATGAACCTATATCAATAAGAAACTTACCCCCAAAACCATATCCACTCATCTTAGAAACTTGAGAAACACTGATAGTGTTCTTATGCTTTTCAATTTGATTTTCTCCCTCCCTTGAATGATGTTTTGTGTAGTGATCCAATTTGCCCAATACATTTGCCTTACAAATGCAAAAATCATGTCCATTTTGCCAGTGAATATTCTGCTACTGCCTATTTCTCAACCTTATCACACCTTAGATCCCGTTAATATTCCTTATCCTTGTTTGAATAGACCTTCCAATTTTAACAATGTACACATTGTTTTGCTTAGTATTTGATGTTTCTTTAGTTGATGGAATTTTGTTCTACAAGACAATGATAGTAAAGGTATTTAAATTACTTTTCTGTTTTGGTTCTGGATATTTTGCTTACCATTTTCTTGATACGAAGAAGGAATTTGTTTCAACCTTGGTCTATGTGCTCAATTTTATTTGAAGGTCAACATTCTTTTCTAGCACTTTGAAAGGCTTACTATTTTTTCGTCTGTCTTGCTATTTTTTCTAACAGCAATTGTAATGTAATCCTTCTTGTGTTTAAAATGATCATCCAATATTCTCAATGCTATGGTTGCAAGCAATTATGATCTAAGCTACCAAATTGGAGTCTGGTGCAGGTAGGGGTATGTCAGCATGGTACAGTGGTATAATAATTTTTTATTTAGGGGTTGGGCATTGTTACTGATTTTAGCTACTAAGCTCAATCAGGTAGAGTTGTTATCTTTTAAAATGAATTAAGATACATTTTAGTTTGGCTGAATCACATTCATATGCATAGAGAAAAGAGCAAAAGATTATAGTGTTACATTGCATAATGCAGATGCATTTGACATAGGAGAGAGTGCAAAACGTTTTGAGGAAAAGTAATCTATATTGAGAATGCAAATAAATAATGTCTCACACAAGCTGTGAGACTAACCATTAACATGCAAATGAAAGAAATATGCATTTGAAGATGCTATAAAATATAAAAGCATAAGTAGTGAGGGGTGACTCGTCATCGCTTGGATGACGAGTCCGACTTGTGTTGCTTTGCCTTGTCTTTAGTCCTCCCGCTTGCCTTGCGTCCAGCTCTTGCTTCCTTGCTGCTCCACATTCCTGCATCTGTGAGATAAGAATGACGTTAGATTAATGATCTAAGCAATGTCGGGTCATACACTACATGTACCCGCATCTGCAAACATACAATTTGATCTTCACATGCATGATAACAGCTAGCTAATCACGGATGTCTGAGAAAACAAGAAGTATCAAAGCAAGATTCATTTGCTCATTTTTTATCTAACAGGTTTGCTTCATGTGCAGATACAGGTTTCTATCCTTTCAAGTCACATCATGTTCTCTGAACAACAACAATAACCACGCACTGAAACCCCAATCAAAATTGATGTAGATCGGTTCATAAAAATCGTACACAAATCACTGGTTTAAGATGCCAACTCTAAGTGCCAAGCTGCCAAGAAATTCCCAATTCCTTGCGCTCAAAAGAGACTGAAACCCTCACTCCAAAGCTCACACCAAACATTAAGTTTTCTTTTGATAATCATGAATGATCGAAAATCCCAAAGAAAACCCTTTTAACATTCTCAATTCCTTCGATTTGCAACTTCCTCATCACACTTCACATGAAAGGCAACTTTGGCGTTCAAACATTGAGAATTCAAATAATTGAATTACATTAAAATAATACCTCCTCATTAAAGTACTTGGGGCCCCATCATTAAGTTATTTATGAAGTAAAAGATTTATCATTAAAGTCAAGTCGGCTTAACTTATAACATAAATTTTTGTTTTAGGCTTTATAATTAATTAAGTTAAACTTAATTAATTATATCCAATTCAATAACTATACACCAAGCCACATCCATAAGCTCTACCAAGTCCATTATTCAGACACCCGTTGATGCGAGTTTTGTTCCACTTACATAACATGTAGGATTGAACAGTCAGTGCTTCAATGTGAAACACAGAACGTTAAATCCTCTCTTGATCAAAGTCACCCTTCATGCTAAGCTTTGCAATTTGAGATCATAGAATGACTCCAAGGTTCCTAAACTTGTAGAATGATTGGCTCAGTTGAAATGATATGATTTGCTGGTTAACCACCTAAGGGGAGTTACGCTATTCATTCAATGGTAGTCGGGCTTAGCTTGCAATGTATACTCGAATGTTTCTCTCAACTTCACTTCACAACTCTCTTAAACTACTTCTACTGCTACTTCTACCCCTAACTAGGAATGCAAGGAATCATGGATGACTTGGACTCTCCCAAATGGAGGCTTGCCTACGACCTCGACTCCACCTAGTGCAAGCTTCTAAGGATCTCAAATGGTTTTCTATCAACATCTTTTCCTTAATCCAACTTGGAAGTACAAACTAAGGATCCAATGCCGATTGAACTTTTGTGCAATGACTAGCTTACCACACAAGGCTTCCTCACAATCAGCAAGGAGTCTAGTGGCCTAGTATACTTGAGTCAAACAAGAAAACATCCACAACTACTTTCATCCAACTAACTACTTTAATAACATGAAAATGACATCTACTCCAAGTAAGAGATTGAAGAAACCATGAAATACTCCATACGTCACATACATTCACCATGAAAACCAACAATGAAAGAAGGAATAATTTTGGTAGTATTATATCAACAATTTGATCAAGTCTTCCTTGGCTAGCCTACTCTATTCTATCTTTTCTCCTACTCTAAT
>MU224885.1:926694-941938 GCA_018584345.1 Thuja plicata
CCATAGGACAATTCCGCCCAAGGAGGAGAAGGAAAACTTCCCTCCTTGGACCGAGATCCACATACCTTTTAACATTTAAACAGTCCGCCCAAGCCTCCTAGACTTCATCCAAGGCTCCACTAGGGAGTGGAAATTGCAAGCACATAGGACAACCAGTCCTATGACTGGGCTGAATCCGCCCAGTCATGGGACACATGTAAATTTTCTGTTTTCTAACTTGATAAAGATACTTCTTTGCTCAAACTTCCATGGCTTTGCTTGGCAAACTCTCCATTACAAACGTCTTTAAAAGGGATAAAAAAAGCTTGGAGAAGGGGAAAAGAGGAGACCAGCTCCTTGGGCGGAAATCTGGAGCCTATAGGACAATTTGTGTCCTATGACTGGTCGGATTCCGACCAGTCATGGGACAAGCTCCAATTTTGTCAAAAAAACACTTAGAACTCCACCCTTGTGCCAAGTGATTATCAATGTTTAAGTTACCCTTCTTAGCCCATCGGTCTACCTCATCAAGTTCATGATTTGATGGCCACTAGCATTTGGAGGAAAGAAAATGGAAATCTGAAGTATGTGGCAGAAATGTCCCATCCATGGGACAATTCTACCCAAGGGAAAACATGAAGATCTCCCAAGGGGACCGAAATCCACCAAGAAAAACTATCCAAACACCTTCGCCATGGCCCCAATACTCTATATCAAAGCTATGTAGGGGAGCGGAAATCTGTGGTACATAGGACAATCTCAGTCCTATGACTGGGCGGAATCTACCCAGTCATGGGACAACTTGCATTTTTCATGGAATCCAAACTCCTAACCTCTAAAGATCATCAAACACTCAACATACCATACGGCCTTCTTCCAACACACCACTCTTCAAATAACCAAGGGGTTAGGGGAGCTTGGGAAGGAGAAGAAGAGGAGATAAACTCCATGGCAGAATTGTCCTATCCATGGGACAATTCCGCCCCAAGGAAGACAAGACAACACCACCAAAAATACACCTCCCCTTCACGAAAATGACTAAATCATTGCTCAAAACACCTTCTACACTCCAAGGAAGCTATCTCACATGAGCAAGAGAGGGCGGAATTTCATGGGGTATAGGACAACCAACTCCATGGCGGAATTGTCCTATAGATGGGACAATTCCGCCCACCTTCAAGTCACTAAAACTTGCACTCCAAAGGTCGGCTTCCTCTAAAACTTTTGCCAAACATTACCATTCCACCTAAGGAACCGAAATGAAGTCACCAAGAAGGGGCGGAAAATTGAAGGTCATAGGACAAACCCTGTCCTATAGGAGGCCGGAATCCACCCAGACATGGGACAAAGTAGGTTTTTCATTTTTGTACTTAGCCATTTTATTAGTCTGATTTATTTAATTTCTTATACTTTAAGTTATATTTGTATAAATACTTTCCAGGATGTTTGAGATAGGTTTCAGCTTCATAGGAGTTAAGGTGTAGATTCTAGATTTTGGGGGTTTTTAAAATATTTCAGGACTTAGCCAAATTTTAGGATTCAGTGCGCCTTCAGCAAAGCTACCTCCCACAATCTATTTCGACTTTCTAAGATCAAATTGAAGCTGGAACAAGGATTCTCAAAGGGTTTAAACTTGTTCATCACAAATCCTTTGGTTTTGATCCCATATTCCCAAAAGATTTAGTAGAACTCTCGCCCATGCTCAAGACAACCTTGACTTCCCAGTAGGCCAAAATTGCCCAAAACCAACTCTCGAACTTCACTTGCCGGACCTAAGGACTTGAAAACTATCGCCAACAAAGACAACCTAAGACCACTACTCCTACTGCTTGCAAAAGAGGGGGGTCCCCATTTGCAATGGGGGCGATGGTGTGAAAACCTCACAACAACACCCTGCCACAAATGGAGATTGCCAAAAATAGACTTACTATAAATAGTAAGTTCCTAAAAGTGAGAGCTCTGCAAATGTTCCACAACTCCAACTGATACCACTGCTCAAGTGCCATGCTAAAAGTAGAAACCATGACTATCCCAAAATAGACACTTACTATAAATAGTAAGTGTGTCAATCCGACTCAAACAAAGAACAATCTCGACATCACAGACCTCTGACTCTGCCAAGCAACCCCTCTATCCTCCTGATTAGCCTAGGAGGGTCACAATAACAGGCTAATCCCTCAAATTCCAATGCTCATGAAAACAGGGATATTACACAAAGTTGTACTGAATCAGTTTCAGATTGTGAGGAAGATTCCTCCTTTAAGGGATTGGTGTTTTAGTCTTCTTACAAATTGCTTATGCAAGGATTGTGTTATTGGGTTGTGTATTAGGCCTTTTCATTACTGGTTCTATTGTGTGTTGGATACCTGTTAGTCTTCAAAGATTTCATATTTGGCGCATCATCTTTAGGAGTTAGATTTCATTTCTATGCATCCTTCTACCCCTTTTCTTCTGCAAAAGTCTTAGTTTTAAGTAGTTTAGGTGAAGTGCCAATAAGAACCAGCTCACTTTGGAGGTCCACTTTTCCTAGGTTACCCACAACCCAAAAGTGTTCCCATGTGTCAATAGGTTGCTAATTTTTATTCTCAGCAAAGGGTGCAAACTTTATTGATAACAATTTTTGGCACACTCCGTGGGACCCATGACTGAGTTTCAGTCCTTTTTTACAATATCTTGTGCTGTTGTTCTTGTGTACAAAAATATTTTCCGCTTGAAAGAGGTCAAAGTTACACACTTGGCGACTTTGAGCTTCGGAAAAGCAGAACTAGTGTATTACAACATATGAGAAAAGTACAAACAAGGAGCAATTCTTCATCTTTCAAATATTTACAACTATCTCCACCTACGAAAAGAGGGAGAACAAATGAACAACCAAAAAGGCCCCTTGTTTATACAAGGAGAACTAAGTCTCACCTCCTGCAACAAGAGGTAACGTTGTTGTTGCTATTATTACTGCTACTCATACAGCTGTTGCAGTTTTTATTGCCCTGGGAGTTCAAGCTTTGCAGCTTCCCATGGCACTACAAAGGAACCAACCTTTTGTTTCATTCAACCAAGGCAGCCCATTGAATTTGGCACAACATGACGTCATTCCTGTTGCTGCATTGAAGAGTACCATATTTTACCGTGGAGGATCAAACCACCCCAGTTGAACATATAAAGGACGTAGCTAATCTTTGTGCCTTGCATCGTATTACAGAGGATAATGTTGTAGTCATGTTGTTAGCTACATCATTCAAAGAAAAAGCTTTGCAATGGTTTAGAAGGCTACAGGTGAATTTTATCATTGATTGGGACCAGCTGGGTATTGAACTTTGCAAGTTTTTTGAGGATAAATCTGATCATTTGTCTTTGGTGGAGTAGTTGTCCACCATTTAGAAGGCCCCTTATGAGTAGATAATAGACTTTAACTTCTGTTTCCAGAGGACGTGGGAGAGAATTCCTCAAACGGTAAGACCTTCTGCTGACCATGCCTTTATATATTATTTGAGGGCTTTCAATAGTAACATATATGTAATGATACAATCTATGGGAGGTCTCACGCTCCTAGGTGCTTATGACATAGCTATTAGAATGGAGAGCAACCTCATACAAGCTGGTCAGATTGCCCCAAGGCCTTCTATGCTAGTTTTTCCAGTAGCACCCATAGTTCAGTCATTAATACCTTTGCAAACAACACCTTTAGCTGTTACTCCGGCTGCACAAATGTTACTGTTACCCAAATTTCCTATTCTGTCCAATTTGGCTACCAGTGGAGAAAAATGAGGCTCCCACAAGGGTAGAGCCCAACTTGTATGTTTCTGTCATGCTCTCTGGTCTTTATCTTGTTCTCTGCATATTTCTAGGTCTGGTTTTACCCCTGGTTCATGTTTTTTAGACCTAAATGCAAAAAACCCTATGAAAATCTCTTAAACCCTAAGTTCTTTGGTGGCTGTTCTAATCCTACATTACCTTTTCTGCCACTTAAGTCCCAATTTTCTGCATGTGTCTTAAGTCATCCGTCGAGTGGGGCCAAAGTTATTTTCCTAAGCGGGTTTCTTTTCCTAAGTTTTATTTCCTAAGTCCCAACTCAATTTATTTATCCCAGGTGACAACAAGTTCCTTTTCAATCGGGCGGTCGTCGTGATGCCTTAAGTGCTGAGATGAAGGTTTTTATTCATTAAGGCATCACGCTTTGTCGATGCGTGTCCAGTTCAGATTCGAGCTTAAAAGACAAGTTAAAGATCGATCAAGTTTCTTTTGATCGTGTGATTGACGTTATTGCTTAAAGACAAAGTGCTCGAGATCTATTGATTAAGCCATTAAGCCGTTGTGCCACGTGGACGGTGGGGTCACCTTTATGCAGGGTCTTCGGCTTATGAAAGACCAATCAAGTTCAGTTTGATCGGACGGTTGGCTTAAAGACTTGAAGCCGAAATGCTCGAGATCTAGCAATCAAGCCATTAACCCTGAATGACACATGGCACATGGTGGGCCCAGCACAACGATAAGGAGGAGATTATGTGTCGTGCAACTCAAGTTTAATCTGATGGTCTACGTAAAGGCTTAAAGCAAAGTTGATCGAAATCTAATGATTAAGGCATTACGCCTTATCGACGCGTGGAAAGTTGTCAGCGCTTGGACCCATCTGCGGTAAGGTAATCTTCAAGCAAGTTTCTTTTAATCCAGCGGTAGGCGTAAAGCCTTAAAAACAAAGTGCTCGAGATCTATCCATTAAGCCATTACGCCTTGAAGACTCGTATTCATGGTGGAGCCGGGCTGGTCAGACAAAGGTAAAGTAAAGACCGATCAAGTCTTATTTGATCGGACAGATAGCGTATTGCCTTGAAGACAAGATGGTTGACATCTACTGTTTAAGGCATTGCGCCGTGATGACATCTGGGATAGATGACGTCATGGGTCTCGGGTTTACAGAGCAGTAAAGACACCGTAACTTAAAGAAGATATAACAGATAGCGTAAAGCCTTGATTGCCAAGATGAAGTTGTTTAACCTTTGAGGCATCACGCCTGCCTGCCTCGTGTTCAAGTTAGATCAGAGGTCAACGCCAAGGGTAAGATAAAGGTAAAGCAAGTTCGTGAAGATTGGACAGCGGGCGTAAAGCCTTGATGGTAAAGATGAGGATGTATAACCTTTAAGGCATCACGCCTGCGTGCCGCGTGGCAGATCTGATCCTGTGGTCATGGGTTACTTAAAGCAGATCGACGGTCGTGTTTTAAAGTTAGTAAAGTTTCAAATTTGGGCCGTTGATCAGGCTTTCCGCACCACCTGTGACCATTTGAGTTTGAAATCAAATATTTAAATGCTGTTTCTCAGGGTTTTCATGGCGGTGGTGACGTTTTCAACTTGCAAAGAGGGTAGATAAATTGATCCGATCTGTCTGCTCGAATTTATGGCGCTATGGGATATTTTCAAGGGTAATCTGATCTTCAGAGATATTTCCCGAATGCATTAATGGGCAGACATGACTATTTTAGGGTTTTCTGTATTGTTTATTGAATATCTATTGTAACCCTAATTTTGCCCTAATTGATCGATGGATTGACTCCCGAGCCTGTGTGCAAGGGGAGGTTGTATATAAGTAGTTTTAGAAGCTTTTTTTTAGCTAGATGTTTTTCAGCTTATGCGAGACTTTCTGTGGCATTCTCTCTGACCTCAGGTTTTCATTAGTTCGTAATTTTTCATTGATTTCCAGATTATGCAAAGGCTTTTTGTGATATTTTTTGTATCCCTGGGCCTTCTTGTCTGTATTTCTCTTATCTGAATTATAATATAGTGGTTGGTGTTAGAGAAATCTTGGAGTTCTTGAGCCCTCTTTCTTTCTGCATCTTTGTGCACTACTGTGAATGATTTGATTTAGATGATCTTGTGGATGTTGTTCAATCCCCTGTCATTTTGTCTCATTTCTGTGCCTATTTGCCGGAGTATCTGTTTGCAGGTCATAGTCCGTGTCTATTCCACTGAATACGCTATTGTTTGTGAAATTTTTTCTTTCCCTGAATAGCCTCTTTTCATTTCAGACCTCTATGAAATATTTATGCAAACCTATTCAGAAAGTTGTGTTATGCTAGATTCAGGAATTTCATGCTAGCTTGGTCACTGTGTTATGATTCATGTTACCTTCGGTGTATTTCATAGTAGATTAATTTGCTTTTCAGTCATTTCGCTTCAGTTCTCCTTTTATCCCTTTTCCTTCCAAGTTTACTTTCATGTTAAAAGAAGATAAGGTGATTATCCAAGAGGAACCGGCCTAGAATCCAGAGGCTTCACTTTAGCTAGTAGAGGTCCCACAACCTAGAAGTGATTCCCATGTTATACTAGATTGTTAGGCTCAAGTGCTTAACAGGGTGCAAAATTTAGTGTATAACAATTCTGGCACGCCCGGTGGGACCACAAGAAGAAGTTCATCTTGTAAAGCTATGTTGTCTCTGATATGTTGATAACATAATACAGACCTTGAAGTGGTCATTGCCTTGCATATCTGGCGACTCTGGAAGCTCTACTGGTTTCAAAGGATCAAGTGCTGGTATGTATCAAATCTTTCATATTCAAAATTCCAGCTAAATACATGAGTAGACATGTCAAGTTATTATGGACAGTCAGGTTACTCACCATCATATCATGAAAATAATGCTCAATGGGCTAAGCGACAACCATATGAAAATCATCCAAAAGTGGTTTTTAGTCCAAGTTACCATATCATAGCAGGTTGTCAATATGTTCAACATGCCCCTAATCAATATTCCTCTGCACAAGCTTATGAGCATGCACTCCAATGGGAAGCATCATTGGCACAAAAGAAACAACAAGAGAGTCAAAAGCAGCAGGTTCATCATGCTTACCACCCACCCCCACTTCTCAGCCCGATTGACAACATACTCGGAATTATAACCAGTCCCAAGGAGACTATTCCATGCCTAATCAACATGAAGATATTTCCAATCTGCCTCAGAGCTCAGACCTTTTGTTGAAGGAGTTGGAAGAGACAAAAAGAATGTTGCTTGACTTGTCTAAATAGTTGTTTGAGATCAGGGAGCAACAAGACATGGAAGCTCAAAGTTATGAACAGGAGTTATTTTCCAATCAAGTGGCAGACTCTAGGTGATGAGCAGCAAAGGAACCAATATAAAGAAGAGCTTGATCGCCAAGTTGCTGCCACAACAGCAAGGTGGAGATCACAAATTGCTGAACAAAAGGCTCTTAAATGCAAGGTTCCAAGCTTCAGGTCTTTTGGGCAGGGTGAGTCTCCTAAACCTAATGAGGTTAGAATTCCAAGCTGGAGTACTCCCATGTTCCAAGAGCCTACACATGAAGAACCTATAGAACGTTCTTTTCCAAGCTTTAGTGACATCCTTCAAGCACATAAACCTGTTAGAGAGCAATTGCAGCCTTATTGTGGTCGACAACAACCTAAGGATTATATTGAGACAGAACTGGTTGCAAGTGAGCAACACCAAAATGAGAGCAACACCAAAATGATAGGGTCTTCAATTTTCCAAGCTTTAAAAAGAGTTTGCCCTCCAAGACTGCCTTTGAACACTCTAGATTTGAAATCCCAAGCTTCAAGCATCATCATTCCTTCCAAGAGCCCATACTTGAGGAGGTTCAGTCCACCACTCTACAAGGGCAGTTTGTTCAAGACATTTGTTTATCCCAAGAGACCCCTTAGGTCCCTCAAGATACTGAGCTGCCATGGCAACATTTTTGGACTCTACCTCCTGGCTGTTAGATGCCAAGTCTTTTCAAGGATACTAGCCAAGCATCAGAGCAAGTACTTGTGGTAGATGAGCTTTCATATGGTGAAGAGGAGAGAAAACCAGAGGTGTCATATTGAGTAATGATTGTGAGAGGTTGGGACAGCAAGGTGAAGAAATGGAGATTGATATTCAACCTGAGCTCTAGGTTGATTTATTTGATGAGCTTCCCCTTTTTGTTGAAAGAGAGGAAGACATGCCATTACCTATGGCTGAAGGTCAATTAGGACAGAAGGATCACCATCAACAAGGTAGTGATAAAGAGGAAGATGCCATGTCCTTGTTGGATGAGCTGCCTAGTTTTGTTGATCAGGATGAGGCAGACATGGTCACGCCCGTATCTGCAATTTTGCAACAATTGGAGGGCATAGGCCATTATGATGACAAACCAATTCATGAGCTTGCAATCAAAGAGGAAAGCTCCCAATATGCAGAAGATAGCCAAAGCCTTGGGGAAAATTATTTGGAGAACATAGAGGATGTGTGTATGGAGCTTGATGATAGGAAACTAGTTGTTCCTAAAGGCCTTCAGGATTTTGACAGTTTTGAAAAGCTCTCTGCTTGCTTTATTGAGGATAAAGATCCTCTGACCATGGAGAATGAGTTGATGAGATTGCCTGTGTTGCAGATTAACTCTCAAGATTTGAATGCAAATCATGAGGAGATCATCAAAGACAGCTCCAAGTATGTCATCTCAAGAGGCTGCCCCATTAGATACTTGGCCCAAGAAGAGTTTAATGAAGCATCCTCGTATGATCAATTTGAGGTGAGTAAGTTTGACCCCATTTTTCAAGAGGCAATTCTATATTTTCTGACATACTTTTTTGTGCCTCATATCTCAGTGGCTACCCTCATGCTTATAGCGCAAGATATCCTAAGGAGGAAGGGTATAGCTATTTTAACATTCCAGTGAATGGTTTTGTTTGACCAGTTTTCTGTACTGGTTAGTTTAGGTTAGGTTAGTTTTTCCTTGCTTTCCTCCAAGTGCTTGTGCACAGTTTGTTGTTTTTGCTTGTATAGCTCTTTCCCTGTTTTGGTTTGTAGTTCCCTCCTCCTGGTCTCAATCCTCCTGCCTCCCAGTTTTTTTTATGTGCTCAAATGTTGACTCTTATGCCGAATGGAATGTCATAAGGCCACTAGTTTTATATGTCTAGCAGGCTGACATTCAGCAGAAATCGCCAAAAATGTTACCCAAATTTTCTATTCTATGCAATTTGGCTACAAGTGGAGAAAAATGAGGCTCCCACAAGGGTAGACCCTAGCTTGTATGTTTCTGTCATGCTTTCTTGTCTTTATCTTGTTCTCTGCATATTTCTAGGTCTGGTTTTACCCTTGGTTCATGTCTTTTAGTCCTAAATGCAAAAAACCCTATGAAAATCTCTTAAACCCTAAGTTCTTTGGTGGCTGTTCTAATCCTTCGTTACCTTTTCTGCCACTTAAATCCCAATTTTCTGCATGTGTCTTAAGTCATCCATCGAGTGGGGCCAAAGTTATTGTCCTAAGCGGGTTTCTTTTCCTAAGTTTTATTTCCTAAGTCCCGACTCAATTTATTTACCCCAGGCGACAACAAGTTCCTTTTCAATCGGATGGTCGTCGTGATGCCTTAATCGCTGAGATGAAGGTTTTTAGTCATTAAGGCATCTCGCTTTGTCGACGCGTGTCCAATTCAGATCCGAGCTTAAAAGACAAGTTAAAGATCGATCAAGTTTCTTTTGATCGTGTGGTCGGCGTTATGGCTTAAAGACAAAGTGCTCGAGATCTATTCATTAAGCCATTAAGCCGTTGTGCCACGTGGACGGTGGGGTCACCTTTATGCAGGGTCTTCGGCTTATGAAAGACCAATCAAGTTCAGTTTGATCGGACGGTTGGCTCAAAGGCTTGAAGCCGAAGTGCTTCAGATCTAGCAATTAAGCCATTAAGCCTGAATGACACATGGCACATGGCGGGCCCAGCTTAACGATAAGGAGGAGATTATGTGTCGTGCAACTCAATTTTAATCCGACGGTCTGCGTAAAGGCTTAAAGCAAAGTTGATCGAAATCTAATGATCAAGGCATTACGCCTTATCAACGCGTGGAAAGTTGTCAGAGCTTGGACCCATCTGCGGTAAGGTAATCTTTGAGCAAGTTTCTTTGAATCCAGCGGTAGGTGTAAAGCCTTAATGACAAAGTGCTTGAGATCTATCCATTAAGGCATTACGCCTTGAAGACACGTGTTCATGGTGGAGCCGGGCTGGTCAGACAAAGGTAAAGTAAAGAGTGATCAAGTCTTATTTAATCCAACGGATAGTGTATTGCCTTGAAGACAAGATGCTCGACGTCTACTGTTTAAGGCATTGCGCCGTGATGACATCTGGCATAGATGACGTCATGGATCTCGGGTTTACAGAGCAGTAAAGACACCGTAACTTAAAGAAGATCTAACGGATAGCGTAAAGACTTGATCGCCAAGATGAAGTTGTTTAACCTTTGAGGCATCACGCCTGACAGCTAGGTGTTCAAGTCATATCAGAGGTCAGCGCCAAGGGTAAGATAAAGGTAAAGCAAGTTCGTGAAGATCGGAAGGCAGGCGTAAAGCCTTGATTGTAAAGATGAGGATGTATAACCTTTAAGGCATCAAGCTTGTGTGCCGTGTGGCAGATCTGATCCTGTGCTCATAGGTTACTTAAAGCAGATCGACAGTCGTGTTATAAAATTAGTAAAGTTTCAAATCTGGGCCATTGATCGGGCATTCTGCGTCACCTGTGACCATTTGAGTTTGAATTCAAATATTTATGTAATGTCCCTGTTATTAAATAAATAAATAAACTTGTATTTGGGTTCCGGTCGATTTAGCTTATCCCGGACCCATCTTTTATTTTAGTGTAGGTGTTAGTGTGCCGTGTCAGCTTTATTTGTACACCTCGGGAGTTTGTCCGACGGGTATTTATGACCAGCGTGTAGGATGTATTTCGTATGTTGAGTTTGATATTTTATTGTAATTATGAATTCCTGTTGGAATTCTGTGGTCTGCCATTTCGTAGGTGAAAGACCCTCCCTAGTTGGTATATGCAATTTCGGTGGGATTCAACCCTCACCCTACTCTGCCTGTTCTCTGTTCGGATCTGGCGAATCTGAAATACTATCACTTGATTATTATTATCTTTCCTCGCAAGTATTGATTTGATCTGTTATTGTGGATTATATTGGTTTGATTTGACCTCCACCCTACGGACCTTCTGCTAATCGTACGGCCTAGAGTCTCTGCTCGCCAGGAGTTAGGAGCTTCGATTCCGGGTGCCAGGAGCACGGGACATTACAGTGGTATCAGAGCTGGTGATTCTGCCAGCTTGTGGGTTTGAATGCAAGTCTATACTAGGAGAAGGAACAAATATCATTTGGCTGATAGAATGGAAGATCAACAAGATCCTGCCGCTCAAGTCATGGCATTTCTAAGAGAGCTCTCTAGAAACGAAATGCAGATCAATGACACTTAGCGACTTATGGAGGAGACATTACGAAAATTGGCTGAAGGCAAAGCATCAACAGAGCAAAATGTGCAAAGTGACAATTCTGTTGCAAGTAGGGCAAACCCTGAACCAACACGCTCTCGACCGTCAATGCCCACCTTCCCCCCTCGAACGGAAGCACAACACAGAGAACCACCTACATTCCAAGATATGCAAGATCAACTTTGGGAGGAATGGAGGAATGCAAATCTGGAAGGGGATATAACCTACAAATTATGTAGATCTGAGAGTGAGTTATTCAGTCTGCAACAATCGGGGTGGCTACTATAATGACAACCTTAGGAGAAAGATGGGTAAAGTTAATTTATCAACTTTTGACGGTTCTGGTTCCACCACAGCTAGGGCTTGGGTGCAGAAGGCCGACACCTATTTCCAGCTCAACCCTATGCCGGAGGACGAAGCCAAAAAATTTGCGGCCTTACATCTAGAAGGGTTAGCTCACGAATGGTAGCATCATGGCATGGTCACTCTGGGCCATGATCAGATAACCTCCTATGCTAATTTCACTGAGAGATTAATGGATCGTTTTGATGGAAGAGATCCAGAGCTTAATTTCGAAGATTTGGCTTTGTTGAAACAAACGGGTACACTGGACAGTTTCATTACATAATTTCAAAGATTATCAGTCCTGGTAACTGATATTTCGGAGAGACGATTGGTCACGCTATTCATGGATGGGTTGGGAGAACCTTTGAGAGGATGGGTGAAGGGGTTCAATCCCATCACACTCACGGAGGCAATCAAGAAGGCACGCGACATGTCAACATCTTCCTCCTCCAGGAATTATGCTCAGTCCAAACCACCCCTTATTCCCAAAGAAAAGGACAACAGATCTTTGCCAAAGCAACCTCTACTGGATGAGGCTACCCGACGGGAGCTCAGAAGGAAGAAGCTATGCTTCAATTGTAGGGAACCATGGGAACCTTGACATCATTGCTTAGGCAAGGGAAAAATCCACTATATTGAAGTAATGTCAGACGATGAAGAGGAAGAATATGCACCAGAAGCTGAGGAAGATGAACAGCTAGCCACCCGAGAAGCTAACCTAAACCATGCGGAAAGAATTGCCACATTGTTGAAAAGAGGCGGGTCCATTGCTGCTTTAGTTGAAACCTCGAGATGCACTATTTTCCGGGTACGGGGTACTCTCTAGGCACAGAGGGTTGTGGTCATGCTAGACAGCGGGGCTACCCTCAACTTCATCAACTCCTCACTAGTCAAACGAAGGGGTTTACAAAGAGGCACACCAAGGATTCGACGTCAAGGTGGCAGGAGGAAGCATTTTGTCTTGCACCCATCTGGTCACACAGCTGAGCATTTCTATGGGTAACCACACGGTGACAGATGACTTATTCGTAGTTGATTTGGACGACATGGAAGTCATCCTCGGCATCTAGTGGATGGAAACATTGGATGAATACACACAGAGTTTCAAATGGATGGAATTTTCATTTGAGGTTGATGGCAAGAAAGTTGTTCTGAGGGGAATGTCGAATGGAGGACCGAGGGAAATTTCTTCCCGACGGATGGAGGCCATCCTCAAGCACGACGATATGGTCTGGGCTGCACACTGTTTTATCTCATCAGAACCAGTACATGGACAACCTACCCTCTATCAGGATGAGGTACTTCAGAATGTATTGGAGAAGCATCAATTAGTTTTTGCTGACATACCACCAGGCGTACCACCACACCGTGGGTTTGAACACACTATCGAGATGGAGGCTGGCACCCAACTTGTCATCACCACAACGTACCGCCATCCTAAAAGGTTTAAGGATGAAATTGAAACAACAATACAGGAGCTTCTAGACAAGGGATGGATCAGGCCCAATTCTAGCCCTTTTGCATCATTCGTTGTACTGGTCAAGAAGGACGAAACACTAAGGATGTGTGTGGAGTACCGTGCATTAAATAAGAAAACCATCAAGAACAGGTACCCTATTCCCAGGATCGACGAGTTGTTGGATGAATTGCATGGTGCAGTCTATTTTTTCGAAAATAGATCTCCGATCTGTGTATCATCAGATCCATATGAAAGGTAAAGATGTGGAGAAAACAGCCTTCTGTTGCCACTATGGGCATTACGAGTTCTTGGTCATGCCATTTGGATTAACCGATGCTCCCGCCACATTCTAGTCCTGTATGAATCACATCTTCAGCAAGCAACTGCGCAAGTTTCTATTCGTATTTTTTGATAACATACTCATATACAATAAGACATGGGAGGAACATTTGAAGCATTTGGATGAAATACTGGAGATTATGGAATCACGGTCCTTGTTTGCCAAAAGGTCAAAATGTGAGTTTGGGATGATGGAGATATTGTACCTCGGGCACATTGTCAGTGGGTGAGGGGTTCAAGTGCATCGGGAAAAGATTCAAGCCATTCTGGATTGGTCGCCACCAAAGACTCTCTCAGGCCTGCGCGGATTTTTCGGGTTGTGCAGTTATTATAGGCGGTTCGTGAAGGGATTCTCATAGCTCAGTGCACCATTGACGGACCTAACAAAGAAAGGATCATTCCAATGGAGCGAACAGGCACAACAAAGTTTTGTAAGGCTCAAAGAAGTCATGAGCTCTTGCCCGGTGCTGGCACTTCCAAATTTCACCCGGCCCTTCATTTTGGAGTGTGATGCCTCCGGAGAGGGTATTGGTGCCGTGCTGATGCAAGACCGTCACTCGATTGCATTTGAAAGTCGGAAGCTTTCGGGAGCCGAGAAATTGTATTCCGTCTATGACAAGGAGATGCTTGCCATCATGCACGCCTTGACAAAATTTCGACAGTACCTCGTCGGAGCCAAGTTCACCGTGCGTACAGATCATAATAGCCTTCGGTACTTCCTGGAACAACGGGAACTCAATGAACGGAAACAAAAGTGGGTAAATAAAGTACAGGCTTTTGATTTTGACATTGAATATATAAAGGGGAAAAATAATGTGGTGGCTGACGCCTTGTCGAGACAGCCAACGATATGCTCTTTATCTCAAATCTCAACTGATTGGAGAGCACACCCGCAGGTTGAGTATTCCAAGAATACTTTTGCATGTCAGCTGCTGGAAGGCGAAGGACAAGATGACAGATACAAGGTGGTTGATGATATTATATACTACAAAGGTAGAATATACTTGGTACCCGAATCCAAATTGAAGGTGAAGATTCTGAAGGAGATACACGACTCACCTTTGGCCGGACATCAGGGATATTTGAAGACTTACAGGAAGATTAGGGAAAGGTTCTCCTGGAAGGGCTTAAAGAATGATGTCCTCCCATATGTCCGGGAATGTCCTACCCATAGTTCAAAATATCGGTATCGACAACTTATCGCCGAGGGTAGAAAAAAAAATATCGGAGATAAGACTAAAACTTATCGGGAACTTCAAAACTTGCTTAAATTTAATTAAAAATTCATTTTTTTTGCAAAATCCAATAAGCAGATGCATCTAATGAGTTAGTAAATGAGTAAACAAGCCAAACAAGCTGATCTAGATATATAAAAATGCAAATAGGGTACAAAATCGCATCCGCATGTGGAATGCTGATGGTTGATAACCATAGTCTGATAGTTTAAAGACTCTTAACTCTGTAAAGAAAACTTAAAACAACAAATTGTCTTTGTAAAACATTCAGCAAATGTCAAGTACAATATCAAAATAGTCTAACTCTACATCTTCCTCTTCCCACGAGATCTACTAAAAACTACTGGAGTGGGAGAGAGTCTAGCCCTAGAAGTCTGATCCTGATGTGGCTGTGGCTGTGCCACTGCCTCCTCCCTCTGCGCAACTGGTCGTGACTCCTCATCATCTAAATCCTCCTCACTGTCAATGACTCCTCATCATCTAAATCCTCCTCACTGTACCCTGGATGTAGATGGTGCTGATGATGGCACTGGCAATGACTCCTCATCATCTAAATCCTCCTCACTGTCCTCATCCTCCTCAACGTCATCCATTCCCACTGCGAATCCACCCTCCTCCATAGCCTGCCTCTCCAAATCATAGATC
>MU224885.1:984662-1044415 GCA_018584345.1 Thuja plicata
TTCAAATGCTCAACTTTGCACAATGAAACTCAAAGTTTTCAGAATACAAGAGAATTGCCTATAGTTTTCTTGCACACAACAAAAGATGAATATTTACAATGAACCCCCTCCTTATATAGGAAAAGAGGAGAGAGAAAAGTGGAGAAGAAAGGGGAAACCCTTAACCACTTTGACTTATTCTATCCTTATCTATAACTAACTAACTTTGACTTATTCAATGCTACAGGACCTAATGTTCTTGCAACATGATTACATGAGACTACTTTGCACGTGATACTATCACATGCAACTACATATTTTTGTGTAATCAGTCAAAGATTCTACACTTTTACAAAATGCATAATGAAAGCATCTAAGTGTCTGACAAGACACGACATCTATTTGCATCATCCTTTTTTGGTCTTCATGCTGCTACAGGATGCCCGATGATTGATGTGTTCTAGTTTGGTGAAAGCATCTCAAACCAGAACATGAGTCTGCATATCGCTTTGCATCATAATGGTGATCACTGAGAGGCATCTTTGTGTCTTTCTGTTTCAGTTTTGAAAGCATTCTATGCGTGGAATCATTTCACGCTTTCCACCTCCCTGTCTGGCTCCATTGTGTGATTGCTCTTGCTTCATCTGCTCCTGCAACCGTGGAATTTGTAATCCAGTCTTTGAAACTTAATCACATGTTGGGAAGAACACCATATGCCGAATTGTGAAGAACCAAGTTTGAGGAAGATCACTTCTTTCATTTGCAACAATATGGGGAGTACTTTGCTTCTTACAACACGGACCTTCATTTATTTGAGGTCATAAAAGGACACAAAAAGGTGGGCTTTTTGAAAGCATTTACACATCCTAGACAGAAAGTCCAAAGAGATGTGAAAAGTGTTTTCACACATGAATATGTCATGCACATGATGGACTTTTGTGATCACTTGCATATGAGGCCAAATAGTGAGTTTTTTTTACTTCTTTGCATATGGGGCAGCACTTAGTCTCTTCTCATTCATTTTGGAAAGTCACCATCAAGACGAGGTTTTTAATCCCGACTGCATATGAGGATGAATGACATCCTCATATGCAACTTAAAGAAATGAAGACAAAAGAGAGAAAATTTTTAAAAATCAAAACTAAAAGGCATGCAAATCTGGAAATGAAATGAAGAATTTGCATATACAAGAAAAACAATGAGAAAATACAAGAGCTTCTTTCCTTCCTTTGATAAATGCAAAGAATGATAAGTCTTCTAATTTTGGAGTAATTCTGAAAACAATCCAAGGATTTTCGAATTTAGAAATAATCCCAAGTTTAGAAGTCTTATAGCCAAAGAGTTTGATAAATCCTTCTTGCTAAACCCTCATTTGCATGAGTCAATATGATATTCTTGACAAATGGACAAAATTGAGAACAAAAATGCATTCAAATAGCAACCGATTTGAAAGATTCAAACCTGTAGATGTTAGAGGATTTGCAAATAGGTAAACACAATTTGCCGAGTGCCAAACACAAGCTGAAAGTGGTGTTGGATGCTATGGACGAGTTTCTAGAGGAAAACCGCAGCTTGCTATGGAGTGAAAACTTGCTGAGAATGATGATTTTCGCACCATAGATGCTCTAGACAGGCTGTCATCTCCAAAACGCAGCTATGGATGGAAATGAAACTCACGGTTTTAATGTATTTCATGTTAAAACGTCACCATGTATTTCGCAGCCTCAAAACGGGTTTTGAGAACCATATAACATATAAAAATGCTTTCAAAATACATATGTTATTCCTCCAAAAATGACGCCCTGTAATAAGAAAGAACACGGTTTTTCTGGAAAAACTTTGCATATATAAAAAAAAAAACACTTGCAATCTCCTCCAAAAACGGCGCCCAACAACATAATAACAAAAAACGTAGCCTTGATGAAAGAAAATCATATGCTTTGAGGATAAAAATTGACGCCATATGATTAAATGGTGGTCACGACTTTGAGAGGAATATACGCACACGTTTTTTATATTAAATGACTTGTAGTTTGCCACAAAACATCATAGCGGTTTATAATAAAACCACGGAATTTTAAACCTTTCAACATATGTTTTAATATAAAACAATATGCGATGACCTCAAAATCGAATGCCTCCGTCTTTTAATAACATTTGTTGAAAAAGTCGACGCCTCTTATAAAGACAAATTTTAAATAAAACATGATATGCAATTATCACAAAAATCGATGCCTTCCCTAGGAGACAAAGAAAAACGTGTTTCTTGGAAGCATAACACATGCAATATGTAGAAAAATCGCCACCTTATTAAAAATGAGATTTTTAAATAATATTTTACATAATATATATTACATATAAATAATTTCACAATGATAAGTGTTTCAAAATTAAAACATCATTGTACGGTTATTTACACATTATATTATGCAATATATATTATTTTAAATAAATGGCTTAATTCATTTTCAAAAAATACTTAGAGCTTAAAGCCATGTCGTTTTTAATCGAAATGTTGATTAAAATGTTCCATAGGGTTGTCCAATTTTGTGAAGAAAAAATTGAGGACAACAAGTCTCAAAATGAAAGCTTTGTTGAAGTCCCCACAACTCCATGCTACTACCAACTGTTCAGGTGCCCTGCTCAGAATAGTAACCATGACTTCCCGAAATAGTAACTTACTATAAATAGTAAGTGTGCCAATCTAACTCAAACGAAGAGCAATCCTGAACGTCCCTGACCACTAGAGTGGGAAAATAACCTCTGGCTCGACCACTAAGACCTTCTAACCCACTGATTAGCCTACGAAGGTTACTGATAGGCTAATCCTCACTGCAACCCGGGGTGAGCTAAAAAGGGGACATTACATAATATCACATATAACGATACAATTGCTATCTCTGATTTTCAATCCTTAAATACTTGCAATGTTGATGCCGATAATATCGCTTATAGCGATATGTTGCTGTTTTCAGATATGAATCTATGTTCTTGCAACAATGATAATGGTGCTGTGTCTTATCTTGGCAGTATGTGCTTGCAGTTGTAACAATGGTGCTGTCTCTGATACTTGCTTTCAAACTATGAAACTGAAATAGGTCAGAAGGCTTATGCTAGATGAGCAGATCCAATGATGGATAAGATATAAAAAGGTTCTCAATGCCAATTGAAATGATCGTCTTCAATCGCTATATATATCCTTATCCATTAAATGTTCACACCTTTTAGACCTGCGCATCCCTTTGCAAGAGATCACACCTCCTCATAATGCTTAACCAATAAGTGATTATCTCATAATCGGTTTCTTATAATTGCTAGTTAACATGACTCTTCAGCTTAAATCGCTTTATTTGCATTAAGACTTAATTGTAGGTCTTAATCTATTAATTAATTGGTCTTTATTAGATTGATTTCTTCAATAAATGACTTAAGACACAATATTCACTGATATTGGTATTATCATCTAATGGCGATCGATTATGTCTTGTTCTTTATAACAGTTTGGTTTCCTTGTACAATCGGCGGCAATATTATTATCCCAAATGCTGGTTGACTCCGGTTTATTTACATCAATATATTTGTATGAATTGCATCCCTCTATGCTTTATGTCGATATTGCTTTAATTGATAACTTCTTCAAATCGATTACCTGATATAGAGGTTACTGTTATACTTATCATATTGATTAGCATGATTCTCGATTATTCTTATAGTCAGTGCCATTATGCAATTGACTCTATTGTTCTTGTTCAACAATGCTTGATCTCTCTGCACTCTTCTCATATCTTATTCACATTACTAACTTCATTGATCGATCCTTCATTCTTAATCCGTTTATGGACTTTGTTGTCATGCCTTTGTGGGTGTCAATTTTCTATTCCACAACATTGTCACCTTGTTGTTGAATTTGATAGATCACTGATTATTAGTTGCTGAAGATTATATTATTGATGCTTGGTAATATCGATTGCAATTCCCATATCATGTTGATGTCACCTTCTATTCAACTACGGTACTCTTACTATTGCTTGTCGACTTACATGATAACGATTTCATGGTTGTATTCGAGGACCTCATTAACTATTATGCTATGTTGCATGGGTACTCGTACCCATACCCCTCGGATGCGTACTGAGTATTGGTACATGTACCCAAGTATCGGGTACTTAGTGGAGAGCATCATAGCTAAGGACCTTGATTAAGATTTCTAATTTTTGTTTCAGTTTTTTGTTTGTGTGTCAGCTTGCTGTTTGTCAAGCTTAATTCAATATGTAATCAGTTTTAAACTTTGATACAATACTGATTAACAGTAAACTTTATCACTGTTCAAGTCAGAAGTTTATCATTTGCAATATGTCATTGTAATATGATTTATGATCTTCTTGTTCATGTTTAAAGTTTGCCTTCTTTGTTATGCATCTAAACATTTAGCATATATTATTATTACAAACATATTGCAAATCTGAAACTGAAACTATACATTGCATCTGCAAACTTTATCACTGTTCTTGTTTTGAAAACTCATTCTCATGATCATATTTTCTATAAAATATTAAATTATATTAAAAGAAAAATTGACGTACCCAAGTGCCCACGTCCCTGTGCAACCTTGCTCCTATGCCTTCATCTTTGATCTGTACAATTCTTATAACTGTCTTCATACTTGATATTCATTTGATCTCTATATGATGATGCCAAAGCTATGTAAATCTCATTATCTCTTTGAAGGTTATCAACTTAGTCATTGTATATGGCCAGGAAACCGTCTTATTTATAAGACTTCATGGTTTCCTCCTTTATTCCCCTATCATTATCTATGAAAGTGTGCTCCTAGCTAAATCTACTATTAGTGTCCAAGGAATGTCACTCCTTGTCCACAAAATGTCTTGATGCTCTAGTGGGGTTGGTTCAAAAACGAGGACATTACACGTAACTATGTACAACCACAAGCTTTTGTCTCCTCCTAGAAGCTCAGTTACCGGATTCGTGCATCGACCCCCTACCTCCGAATGTGGATGCGTCTGGGCAGGGATTCAGAGGTGTGATGCATCTGGATGCGCACAGGAAGCGCATACGCCCCCTGTGGATGCATCCGGAACATTCCAGAACTAATATATACCCTTGATGTTGTATTTATACAAATCATATTCAGCATGGAGGTTGACCTGTTGATGAACTTGGAGGTGGCAGCAAATCTGGACCATAATACTTATTGATTCAAGCTTGAAAAAATTTAATGGATGCATAGCAGTCAGGACATGGCTATCACTGGTGCAGGGAAGCTACAACAATACTCAGGAAATGAATGCAGGCTTCATAGTGAAATAAAAAATAGTTATAGCTGCACTCAGCAGACTTTTGCAGACTTTGGAATTGTTTTTGGAAGGTGTTAGAGAGGATCTAAACCTGTAGGAGCACTCATAAGGTTAGAACTGCATATTTTGGTTCTTGCTGTCAATAAATTAATGAATATTTATTGAATGTTATTCCGGACAGCAGAAAACAAATCTCTGTTTTTTCCAAGGATAATCCTTAGATGTATGAGAAAGCACTATTCCAAGTTTAAATTTTTGTGAGCCAATAATGTCTCAGATTTTTCATCTAATGTAAGCATAAACTTTAAGCTAAGTTACCGGTTCGAATCCGGATGCGGATGCCAATAATGTCTCAGATTTTTAATACTATCAAATGCTTTAATTCTGCACATTTCTTTAATTTTTTTGTATATATATATATATATATCCAAAACCCCCCAAAAAAATTCATGTATCCACCTACCAGGTTCTCTTACCGGCATCCGTATCTGGATTTGAACCAGTAACTTAGCCTTGAAGTAAGCCCTTTCCTCTTAATGGACTGGATGAAGCTATTAGTAGACCAGTTCCTCGCAGCTGTAGAAGACCTAGAAACTTGGCACAAAAAATGAATGGCTAGAGTAGCAGTCAAAGATCTAGGCTCATGCATCCACCACAACTTGGGGTCCTCTTGTGACATAGTCTTCAAATCTATCTTGGATGGCTCTGAATATCCCTAAAGAGTGGCAAATTTTGTCCACTTAGTGCAAATCAAGCTAGCCTCTATAGGATCGTTCATTTTCTCAATGGCCTTCATGGATCCATCCTTCACCTCAGCATCCTCTATATTTGAATTTTGTTTGACCTTTGCACATACAACTTAGGGTTCAGTGCATTGGCAGCTATGTGCAACAGAGTGTTGAGCTTGTCCCATCTACGCTAAATGATCACCTGAATATGCTCGCTGTAGAATTGCAATGTGGGGTCCTTTTCTCGCACAACCACTTTGATTTGATCAAGCATAGAATTAATGCACTCATACACCTCTCCAAGGGAAGATACATTAAAATCCCCATATCTAATAATTATGAATATTGGAGTAATGATGGAGACCGTAGTTGGAAAACACGGACTCGACAAATTTATCGAACATTTGAAAATATATATTATAAGTTCTACTATGATTAGTTGTATACTTTTAACTAATATTTTTTTTTTTTTTTGATCGGTAACAATATGATTTAATTAATTTCAAATAGAAGATATACATAAGATTTACAATCAAATCATCAAAGATATAGTCAGAGTATAACCGTTCACACTAAATTTACTACACCTAAGGGAGCCTATAGCTCCACCATCTACCTTCACATAACCTAGCGTATAGCCATACAAAGAAATACATAACCATCCTGACACATATATAACCTAGGTTTTAACTAAACCATAAAGGCATCGAACAATAGCACCACCCCAAAGGCCATCTTCATGAGCTCGACTCGAACAAAACCCCCGAGCTCATTCCAAACTTGTAGCCCGACCCTCAAACAAACTCGGCCTGACTAGCATCACGACCACCAACAATCACGAATAGAGCCTCCCCCGAGCAAAAGGCATCCCCATGTGCTCAAACCACCGGTGCCAAACCTAGACCAAATATTGCTTCGCACAGAAGGGCATCCTTGCCCTACAGCCTTGGAGCTCCAGCAACCAAAAAAGCCCATGTAGCATTATCATCGACATGCAAAATTTCAAAAATTGCAATGCAAAAAACCTCTCCTTTCCACTAGGGACTGTGGCGACGCTTCCTACCGTTTCTAGTCCTCTTTCTTGGAATGACAGCCCTAAAAACCCCCAGATCATCCATAATAACCCTCTCATGCTCCATTATAGCTTGTTTCGGCTTCTCCGAGGCCCTAGCGTTTTCCGTCCTGTAAGCACCTTTATCAACTTTCCCCCACCATCGCACAAAAGGCACTAACCCAAAAATGCGTGTGTTTACCCGCTGGGGTAACTTAGTTTATTGATGCATAGACATTGTACAGGAAATACAAATAACATAGGATAGATCAGAGAATACCAAAGCTTTCATTAATCATTCGTTACTTGAGTGCATCCATAGTAGTCACTATGATATCTATGAAGAGAAAGTACATTGCTTATATAAAACCCAAAGGGGTGTGACCAAACATCACCACCGATTCCTAACCGCCGTCCGGTAGTATCTAAGCACTGTCGGGTTACACATAATATAACTAACACAACATAAAGTAAGTATTACGACTAACGTCATCCCCCTGTAAAGAAAAGTCGTCTCCGGACGACAACAAAATGTCCGAGATCGAAATAAAATAGGAATGATGAATCAACTCATACAAGAATTAAGACTGAGAAGAAGAAGGGAGTAGAGGAAGCGTCCCTGAGGAGGAAGCGTGCTGATCTGATGGAAGAACATGTACTGTAGTGGAAGACCCCAACTGAGCTTGTAGCTCATACACCTGTGCAGTTCGGGTCTTCAGGTGCTCTTTAGCTACCATCTGGATCTCCAAAGCGGACTTAATCATCAAAGCAGCTTCCCGAAGCTCGGTTTCCTTGGCCTCATTCTCCGCCTTTGCCTTGGCGAGGCTAGTCTCAAGCGCGAGCTTTTCCGTGTTCGCGATTGCCAATGGCGCCGCTGCCGGGGAACTTAGTTTACTGATGCATAGACATTGTACAGGAAATACAAATAACATAGGATAGATCAGAGAATACCAAAGCTTTCATTAATCATTTGTCACTTGAGTACATCCACAGTAGTCACTATGATATCTATGAAGAGAAAATACATTGCTTATATAAAACCTGAAGGGGTGTGAACAAACGTCACCACCGATTCCTAACCGCCATCCGGTAGTAGCTAAGTACCGTTGGGATACACATAATATAACTAACACAGCATAAAGTAAGTATTACGACTAACAGCGTGCCTCGTCTTCATCCTCAAAGCATTCCAATATATCTGAGCCGATTCCAGGGATTGCCCATTCAAGAATGGAATCCAACCCTAACAGCATATGATCTTCAAACAAACTAGTAACAACTCTTTTCACCACGACTGTTTCCTCCCCAATTTCGAGCCCCCATGTGATTACCATTGATATAATATCCAGATTTACCCGCCATTTCCTCTTCCACTCCATGAATTGTCTTCCAATGACCCCAAAAACCGTATTGCGATATAATGTTTAATCTTATATAAATAATATAATATTATCAATCCTTTTTAAAATACAATTCAATATATATATACATATATATATGATGATGAATCATGATATTATATTATCTATATTTATAATATATATAATAAGATAATAAAATATTTATATAGTATGATATTATATATTATATAATATAAATATGTATAAATTTAAATAAAATAATATAATACTATTATAATCATACAACTGCTCTACGAACAGTGATAGGCATGTGTATTTTGTGTGCGTTCTCCAGGTCACACAATCTCATCGGTGGGTGGAAGAGATCTAATTGGTGGAATAGACTATGCCATTACTTTTTGTTTCTCTTTCTACATCAATATAAATCCTAAAAATCTCCTTTGGCGCGGCTAAAAATTGCATCAAATAACGATAAAAACTTAGGTTTTTGAAAAAATTTAGTTTAATGTCTTTATCAACAAGTAGTTTTTGCTGCGAGTTTATCTAAAAGCGCAGTGTCAAGTTTTTCAGTGACTCACCAACATTTTTGTAATGACCACCCCTGCTTGCTATAATTTTTTGCTTTTTCTACTCAGATATTTTGTCAAATGTTTTAACTGTGCAGTGTGCAGGTAAATATGTTTCCATTTGATATTGATTTCATTAATCATTCACAATGGATTGCATAATAACAACAGAGGAAGCAAACAAGATTGTAAGCTTAATACCAATAATGCACACGATTATAATATAACAGTTGCAATGTAATTCCTGACCTTTGATTGCCATCTCAGTCTGAAGTGATAGTCATCTGGAATATAAGCTAACCTTAATAACTGAAACTGGTCTGAAAATGACTCAATGATGCTCAGAAAAGCATATATCAGTTTTCAATAGAAATTGCAGCACTCAGAATTAACAAACAGCAGCATCCTCCATCATAACTCAGCTCTTTATTAATGCCAAACCAAGATAACAACAACTCTAAACGTGCCTAAAATCATTATTAAACTGAACCAGATTGCTGCCATGTCCAAGTTCATCACCAAGTTGAACTCCAGTTAAATGTGATATGCAGAAATACAGCTTCAAGCAGATATGCCAGTTTTAAAATTTTGAGACAGTGCGTAAACTTTCAATATAGCAGCAATAATATACAAACAGCTCACGTTTGCTAAGAATAGTTCCTCATTAACACTTTTGAAACACCAATCTGCCCATAACACTGGAAAGAATCCCACAGCCAGAAAATAAGAAGCAACTGAAATGATGTGGAGGTGGCTAACTGGAGACTTCCTTCTAAGCGAACCCGTCCAGCAAATATGGCTTGTAATTTCCAACGTCGGCATTCAACTAAGACTTCAATGCTTATCACCAACACCCAGCACCAATGTAATGTTGAGTCGCCCAGCATCCAAGTAAGCAGAGAACTGTTGTTTCACTCCACGATATACCAACAGTCTGAAGACTCAGATTTCAAAATAGAAATCAAGTTTGAGGGTGAAGAATTTTGCGACCATAAGGAAAGATCTCCCTTTCACTTCAATTCTTCCTACACAGCTCTTCATAGACCATCCTCCGATAAGCCCAATGTGTGCCCATTTGACTAGAAGTGGGGCTTAGATTACCCACAATCTGCAACCTCAGCAATGGTGGCCAGTAATTTCAAAACGTCAGGCAAAATGTTCAACTATGGCCAAAGGAATGCAAAAGACTCAAATATTTCATCTTTTACTTTGCCCACGATTCATTAATATGGCGCTCTATTAATTCCAAAGTATTGCAGCAATCATATTGGTCCATATGCAACTTTTAATCTTTATCTTCAGAATCATTTGTTAGGCCAAACTTTTGAAAAGTTACCAAAATAAAATCGGACCCACACAAGTATAATCGCCTTCTTTAAATATTAACCTTTATCAAACAAATTATTTATTTACGGCAACCATGAAATATCAAGGTAGATACTCTTATGGAACATTAGAAATATATATTAGCCCAAAATCCTTCCTTATAGTTCAACAATAGCATATTTGACAAATAAGAACCATTAACTCATTTAACCTCCTTATACTACATTTCTGAAGGAGACTTCAAGTTTTTGAAATACTTAGCTGTAAACCCTTAATTTAATTTCAGAATTCAATCTCCAACAAATTGAACAATATTGCATAGGTTGTGAATCCCGTCTTGAATCCACCACCAAAGACAAATTGGGTTTTCGTCCAACTCACCGAATAATCTCAAGGGTTTCCGTCCTCAAGAAATGGAAACTGAAACAAGAAGCTCTGAGAGCTCTTCCAAAAGAAATTCATAAACCAAGCATACCAAATAAGCCTCTTAAACTTGCTTTTATAGCTTTCTCAAAGTAGGTCGACCCTCTTCTCCAAGAGATGATGAGTAATCAATGAGATATTAAAATTATAATGGCATTAATGAAGTTATTTATAATGTTTATATTATAAAGTTATTATTTAACTTTATAAAGTATTATTTTGTGAGGGGTTATATTTAAGAGAAAAGTACACTTTTATTAATGGTATAACCTAAGGTCAACCACAAAAGCAATTATGAAAGTCATTAAAAAGACTTATTGTTGAAGCTACTTGGATCGAAATTTTTGAGGATATTATAAAAGCCAAAGAGAAGAAATCTATCTCCTGCGATCCGCGAACATGGGTCTTGCGATGGTTCCTGCATTGACTCTCTGTGCTAGCGTTGTGCATTCTGTCTGTTGGCTGGCTGGTTGTTGTCCGTGTCTGCTCCAGGCTTGGTTGTGGCGTCACCGTTTGTTTTTGGTCTGCATTTTGTCTTCTTTGCTCGGCTTGGGCCATTATTCCTGCGTGTTGTTGCCCTCTGTCGAGTTGCTTCTTTCTCCGTATGTGTTGGTGCATCCGTGCTGTGGGGGATTTCCTGCTGCCTTCTTTCTGCTTCCTTAAACTCTGGTTGCTCGCGGCTTCGAGGTTTTCTTGCATTTCTTCTTTTGTCTACTGCTATCATCCATGAGTGGTTCTTTTTCTTCTGGTATTGGCTTTCTGGTTTGCCATGCTGTGTGCGTGGTTTGGACCTGTTGACCTCCACGGGCTGAGTGCCTTTTCGTCTCTTACTTTCTTTCTTTCTTTCTTCCCTGCTACTTCCTGTAGGCCGACGCTATCTGGGTTGTGCATTTTGTTATTTTAAGATAGCTGCAAATGTAGTAGCACTCTATGTTGTATGTGTTTTTCAAATGCAACAATCTCTGTTTCATTTATATTGGGAATGAAGCTAGGAGAGACATGTCCCTTCATGGGACATGTTTGTTCATTATTATTGAGATTAGTATAATGATAATTGATTATATATATATATATATATATATATATATAGAGAGAGAGAGAGAGAGAGAGAGAGAGAGAGAGAGAGAGAGNTTAGTATAATGATAATTGATTATATATATATATATATATATATATATATAGAGAGAGAGAGAGAGAGAGAGAGAGAGAGAGGCATGTCCTTGAAAGGACATGCCTCTTCCCATTAATTATAATTGAATCAATCTTATAGTGTTTCATCAATCAATTATTAATTTAGAATAATATAATAGATTAATATTAAATATTAGATTTCATATGATTAATAATAATATAACATATATAATATATTATTATTAATCAACATGTATTATATGTATTCTAAATGATCGTAGGACTGAAGCTACAAACATTAACACTCCCTCTTAGCTAGGGAGGATGATCAAACAAATTGTGTAGTGGTCTCCCGTGTCAACACTTATGACCCTTACCATAGCTACACAAAACATCAACACTCCCTCTTAGCGAGAGAAGATAAAATCCATCAAAATGCAATTCACAAAAGATCCATTACTTTTAAGAGAGAAGATATCACCTCATCGTGAAATCAAGAGATACGGTTTGACCAAGAATATCAAGTCTCATGATATTCACCATAACTCAAAAATTTCCATAGGTAATGTATCCTTAATGTAAGGTATCATCTATTATGATCTGTTTCAGCCATCACACGATGTCTATCACAATAGAAGGTCAATGGTCTGTTTAAGGAACTGAATCCACCATGTAGGAAATCATCTATTGTGATCTGTTTCAGCCATCAAACAATGTCTATCACAATAGAAGGTCAATGGTCTGTTTAAGGAACTGAATCCACCATGCAGGAAATTATCTATTGTGATCTGTTTCAGCCATCACACGATGTCTATCACAATAGAAGGTCAATGGTCTGTTTAACGAACTGAATCCACCATGCAGGAAATCATCTATTGTGATCTGTTTTAGCCATCATAAGATGTCTATCACACTAGAAGATCAAGTTATTGTAAGATCGTCACCTTCCAATAACTCTAACAAATACAAGTGAATCATTTGGAAGTCGTCACTTCCTCATGATTTACACAAGGGGCAGGGCCTTTAAAAAACATGGAGTCACACACATGACATCCATCGTGCCTCAGCGCAGAGTTGAAAATAAGGGATTTCACCTCAAACTTCTCTCACAGAGAAGAATTCATTGAGTAGATATAAATATGTTGATCTTTTTATCCAAGATTGCTTAAGATGACCCTCTGAGTCTGATATCAATCTTTTGAGCTCCTCGTCCAAAGTTACCTCTGAAGAGTCAGACTCCCTCTGAATCTGATATCAATCTTCTTTTTCCTGCAAGTGCATCTCCGAAAAAGATCAAGGCAAATAGCTCTTATAGTACGTATAGAAATACAGATGAGAGAGAGACTATAATGAGTAGATAAATATAATATTCAAGAATAATAAATACTTATCTGCGCATCAACATCCTTGACACAAGTTGCTTAATGAAGGTCCATATACATCAAATCAGAAAACACCTTCTCAGATTATTTGAGAGACATCTCCCCTTTGAATCATCTCCCCACTAAGGATGGTTCAAATGGGAATGTAACATTTGTTATTATTCCCCACCACAATGTAAAATTTCCACACTTATATCGTTGAACAATTCTCATGTCTTCTTGTGAAATGATTTGATTGATCCAAGAGAGGCGACACTATAATTAATTCTTGCTTTCTAGAAAGAGACACCCTTCTTCTTAACAAATCTACTACAATTCACTTGACCTTATTCTTTGCACTTGGTGTGGACAAAATTCTGCAACACAACTTCAGTCATTGGATTTTACATAGACCCTTACACAGTCGTTCATAACTTTTGAACCCGGCAGTTTCTCTCCAATCGCTCTGGTGAGATTCTTTGCAATTTGTTTATCACCAACATATCCAAAATGAAGAAAAATCCAACGGTGTATTTGTGATATATGGTCCCCTTACTGATACAATATTTTCTGAGACAGTCACACATTCACCATCAACAACCTACTCTCTTACATTTGCAGCGTGGCTCTGATACCATGTTAATTTTAGGATAGCTGCAAATGAAATAGCACTCTATGTTGTATGTGTTTTTCAAATGCAACAATCTCTCTTTCATTTATATTGGGAATGAGGCTAGGAGAGACATGTCCCTTCATGGGACATGTGTGTTCATTGTTATTGAGATTTAATATAATGACAATTGATTATATATGTATATATATATGTCTTTAGAGAGGCATGTCCTTGAAAGGACATGCCTCTTCCCATTAATTATGATTGAATTAATCTTATAATGTTTCATCAATCAATTATTAATTTAGAATAATATAATAGATTAATATTAAATATTAAATTTCTTATGATTAATAATAATATAACATAGATAATTTATTATTATTAATCAACATATATTATATGTATTCTAAATAATCATACGACTGAAGCTACAAACATTAACACATTTCCTGTCGTTGTTGTGTCCTGTGCTGTATGCATTTATTCCTTTCTCGATGGTAGTGTGTTGGCCACCGTCATGGGGCCTGTAGCTGATGATCCTCTACCAACTTCGATTCATTTGTAGACTTACTAGCGTAAGTCGGGTGAGGGGGCTTCTTTTACAAAGTTGCTGGAACTCCGCATCTCCCTTGGCTCCTTCAGAGTGGGCTCACATCAGCTTCACATTCAGATCGACCACTAGTTGGCTAGGGAGGACAGGATTTGCCATCTTTGCAGCATGGGTGAGGCTGAGACGGAGACACATTTCATTTTCCTCTGCCCTATCTACTACAAGATTAGAGGGAGATTCTTTGGCTTGTTTAGGGAGACTCAGTCTATCTCCTCCTTCAAATACATTGATCAGAGGTGTCTTGCACTTTATCTCCAAGAGGCCGTGAGACTTTGGGACCACTCTCTACAACTTTAGCTCCCCATGAGAGAACACACGCGTCAGCTCATCATCTCTTTCTTCAGGGTGGTTTCCCCTACGCGTGGTATCAAATGACAGTTGGGTCTCCCCTCTGGCCATACTAGGTCCGTGAGGTCCTTCATGATTTTCACTTAGCAGTGGTCTTCTTCCCCTTCGTCTAGGGGTCTTCAGCGATGGCTTGGGGTTCTTTCTCGCCCTAGGGCCTATCCTTCAGTTTTGGATTTCTTCTCGGCTTCCCAGTGCCGTTGTTGGGGTGTTTATTGTCTCTTGCTTCTGTTGTTTTGTTTTCTCTCCTTGCACATTGTTTGGTTTTCTTGTTGTGGGCGGGCCTCCTGCTTTGTTTGGCAGTCCCTTGGAGCCTCTTTGTGGTCTTTTGTTGGACATTAATAAATTTATCTTATCTTATCTTATTTTATGCATTTTTTCTATTTTCTTTTGTTGATGAAGTTCTTGGGAATTGAGCCAAGAAACCTCGGGTTTTTCTGTCATATTCAGCATGGAGGACATCAATTCTTCAGTGTTTTTGCAATTCTAAGACTGGGAAAGACCAGTTGAATTATTGCTACTTGTGGGCTTCATTCAGAGGTCCAGATTGTGCCTGAAATTCTTAGAATAGAGAGTTAGTTGAATCGAATTAAGGAGTTATTGGAGGGAATTTGTTATTGGCAGCCAGCAGCAAGAGAACGCGGCTTTTGGGACCGACTTTGTGCATTTTGCAAGGGAGCCATGCAAGTTTATAGGGCTCACCTGAGTAGCAGTGGTTGTGGCGTCAAGTATTAGAGCCAAAATGCCTTGGATTTGGGGCCACTATTTCATCCTATAGTAGACGCCAGCCCTAGCAAATCATCAAATGCAGTTGGGAAGGGTTCAAAGCAAATAGCTAGGTGGTGCGATTGATACATATCCAACATTATAGCTGCTAGTTCATTTCAGTTCTATATTTGCCATTGATATGCATTGTAATTACCTATTAATAAAACAAGGCAATCTTTGTTGGTTAATTTTAAGCATTTTCAATTTCAATTCATGTGTTGTCTATTATTTGCAAATTCCTATATATATATATATATATATAATTTTTTTTTCAAAAACACAAAAAAAGTACAAACTCCGCAAAACAAATAAAAACTCAGGCAGTTACAGGATTGGTTAGAGGTTGAGCCAGCAGGGCTCATCACAAAGGTGATTTGGTTATATGGATCCTCTGTGTTGAATAGATGCAAAACCTTTTTATTAGAAAACTGAAATTTGGAGGCTCCAAAATTTCCTTCTATAGTATCATGTAATACTTTTCTTGGAAAAAAGGATTGGTTGTATGATATCTTTGTATTGATTGTAGCTCAAAACTGGCATACTTTTCTTTGATCTCCTTGACAGCTGGTTAACTTGCAAATAACCTGAGCCAAACAAGCAGCACCCTCAAAAAGTGATTTATTCTTACAAATCAGCTAAAGAAGATGTTTAAATGTCTGAAATTCTTGCAAAATGTTATTTGAATTGTAATGGTTGATCAATGCTATTATATTCTGGATTTGATATCTGCCAAAGTTTTGTTAAAGATGATGCCCACCATAGTTCTATGCTGTAATTACTGAAAACACAGAGAGCTCAGTATTTGGCTTCAATTCTTTGTCCAGATCTTCATTTGTGGTTGAAAATTTGTTCTTCCAATGAAAAAGCACTACCAGCACGAGGCAAGGATGTCAAAACAACAGTAAACAACCAAACGCTTGTTCTTCATTGAATATGTTGAGTTTTATCTTTCAACCCCACCATAGTGTAAATTTTTAGTTAGTTCAGGCAAGTTCATTTGTCTAAAGTTGTGATCTTATGGTGAGAGTGATGGTTTGATTTGAGTGAACACCAGATATGGAAAGATCTGGCTCCTAGGATTGAATGAGTTCATTTGTGACTCATAAGTGATCATGATTTATGTGACCTTAGCTGATGGTCTGATGATGGGAGATAGATATCTTTGACAACTCCTTGCTCAAGGTGATTTAGGAATGACTAAGGGATTCTTCTGTCTATAATTTTTAGGATATGGGCTAACATTTCTCCTACCCCTGGGACATGTTTATAACTGATGAAATCTTGATACCTAGGCATTTTAGTATAACATATGAGAAACTTTTGGAGCATAGCTTATTCTATAACTAATGCTTGGGATGGACCTAATAGAAGATAATAAAAATTTATAGGCTTCTTGATCATATAGATATTCTCATAGGAATGAGAAGCCGCTAGATTCTGACTCCATTATTCAGTTCCTCTGGATGTAAGGTCTGCTACAGTTAATCCCCACCTTGGCTGAGCATATCACCCTCAACTCTGTTAGTTCTGTAACTTAAATAAAACTGCAATGGTTCATTGGCAACTTGTGTGATCAGGATTGATTAGTCTAAGGTCTTATATATTATTCCACAAGAAAGGTTACTGATCTTATGGATCATAATATGCAGTTTCCTGGTCACGTTAGCTACTTTATCTTTTTGATCTCAAAAGTTTTGTTGAGGCAACTTGTTGCAATGTAACTGTATTCGAATCAGTAATATGAAAACTGCTGTTTTTCTTTTATCAAAGTACTCCTTTGCTTTGAAAACTTTTATAATAAATTGATTTCAAGTGAATATGGTTTGTTGTTTTCTTTTCCCTGATGAATATCTGTATACCTCTCGAGAGCAGATTATATTGCATTATATGTAACTTCTTTGAAGTTGACACAAGCAGTGAAGATCCTTGATTTTTATGTACTCCATTTTTAAGTTTACCTCATGGTCAATATAACCAAATAATAAGAATTTTTGCAGGTATTACAACCTTAGTTGGTGGGGGAACTGGGCCAGCAACTGGTACTTTGGCAACAACTTGCACACCTGCACCAATTCAAATGCGGTTTATGTTATCTGCAACTGATGATCTACCCCTTAACATTGGTTTCACTGGGAAGGTAAAATCATAGACATTTCTTTCTTGTGAAATTTTCTATACATCTATTTTCTTACATGGTTTAATGTGAATTCTATATTTTTCGATTTGATTTATCCATGTAGATCCTTGACATCAAACTTAATGCATATCCACCTTCGATATTAAGTTCCGACACCCAAAATTGCTGCTAGCCATGGGTTGGGGTTGCATAGCATTTGGATTAAGTTGGATTGTTCTATAGAACCAATGCTAAGATTGCAAATTTAGTGATGAAACTAACAGTTTATTGATAGAGTTTGTGAGAATAGCTAATTATTTATTGATGTTATCTAAATCATCTTCTCTAACCATTTCAAACTTAATATGCTGAAAATTTTACCATTATTTACTTGAGTCTAATCCTCACTTTGGTGAAAAAGTCTCCAAGGAACTTGATTTTTGCAACCATGGAAGTGAATTTTTTGAAAGTCCTAATTTCGCTTTAACTTTTCCAAAAACACATTAGATTTCCTCAAATATAGAATACAGCTTCTTTAATGTGTCCTTGATCAATACTCTAGGTATTAGAAAAATACAATAATGAGTGAGATATGAGCTTGACAGCACCTCCTAAACTAAAAAAGCTTACCCTTTTTCTTGCCTTCAAGGTGCAAACAAAATGTTCAGATACGACTTCTAATGAAATTACTTGCACAAGAGAAGATAAAGATAAAAGTTATTAATGTCCAACAAAAGACCACAAAGGGTCAAAGGTACTGCCAAGAACAACAAAAGGGGCCAGCACACATCAGGGACACCAAACGGTGCTAAATATATTAAGAAATAAGATGCTTATACATAATAATAAGTAACTTCAAAGTGGCAACCTCCAAATATTTTGTCTTCTCACAGGAAATCCAAAGTAATATAAGCCATATAAAGTATTATAGTCTAGCCAGCCAGTTGCAGATTCAGCCAAAATTAACCCAAAAAAGTATGGGATTCTAAGCATTCAGCAATCCACAAGTAATACTAGAGCATATACTATCGAAAAGTTCAAAGTATTGTTTATAAAATATATTGCTAGAAGGACTTGCAGTACCAAAACGGTCCCCAAAATTATCTCTTTATGGATACTGTTGGACGGCTTGACGCAGAGCTTCTAAGTCTTCTTCATGGGTAATATCCCTCTCCACTTCATTAGCAACAATGTAGTCCTTCAACCAGTTACCATCGCAGGTGTTCGAATCTGGAAGAAATACATGAGAAAATAATATAGTATAATATATTATTATATATAATATATATTATACAATTGATAAATGAATATAATGATATAATAATAATATAATAATAATAATAATAGATAAATAATAAATAACACGATATAAAAAATAAATAAACAAATAAATAATAAAATAGAATTACTAATATTACCTTGATCATTGGCCATATCAATTATTAATGAAGACTAATCCATGAAAAGGAAGCAACTACTTAAGCTCAGGAGTTGCCACCGTTTGAGTTTGAGCGACTAAAAACAAGTCCCAAGCACATACGTTGGGCATCCGGAAAACTGTATTTTTCTTATTTACCTTATATCTTCTGAATAGACCATTTATAAAACCAAAAATTTATCAATTAAAGCCTTAATCGCAAGAGAGAGCCATTGTCTATCATTGTCGTGATAAATATTCATACTTGCTGAGTGACCACAGTATATGTTGGGTATTGGAAAGGGTAATGTTGATTGAAGGAGACATTAAAATCATGGAACTGTATGAAGGTTTTCTTTTGTATATATTGGTGCGAGCTCTGGCTTTATTCGCCTTCACTTCTATGTTTTAAGTGACTTTTAAATTGTGTTTTTTCATTTTAACGTCATTTTGCTGCCCGAATGCCCCCAAACGCACGCAGATACGCGTGAGAGGCGCTTAGGAAGCGCATCTCAGGGCTGTGGATGCCTTGTGGATGCGTTGGAATGCATCCAAAGGGCATCCACAACCCTGGGATGTGCTTCCTAGGTGCTTCCAAAGAGCATCCGACTCCGCCTCTGCCTGCGGACGCATTCGCTTCCGCATCCGGGGTGGCAGGGAGAGAATCAGTAACTTAGATTATAGGACTAGACTAGAATTAGTGAGCCAATTCTAAGATAGAGTAGGGGATAAGGATGAATAAGCCGACAAAGAGCCAAACCTTTTGGGTTTATGCCAAATACATTACCTTCATTATATCCCCATGTTTCAAAGTGATTGCATATAGAGACCTTGATGCTTCAACCACTGGTTAGGTATATGAGTACTTTGATACATAGTTGGTCAAAAATAATAAAATAAATTCACTTAGTAGATTTTATATTCTTTCTTTTCATGGGTGTAGTAGAAGAGTCAGTAGCAAGAAAAATTGAACATAGCAAAGCAAGCTCACCTGGAGACTTGGAGACAGGTACTGGTACTGTTGGCTAAATATTTTGCAAGTCACTAAGACTAAAACTTGGCAAAATGTTTCTTTTAGGCAGCAGTATGTGAGATTGCTCTCTCCTCTCAGCAATAGGGGAGCTCCCTTCTTACTGCAGGTGGCTTCAAGTAAAACTGAACCGTATAACAAACAGTTCTCCTTGTTACAGTAATACCGGTGGCTCAAGGAATGACTTAACAACAGTCCTTTAAGACAACGGTCTATTTTAGCTAAAGATGAAATAACTATAAGTGCTCAAAGTCTCTTATCCTTACTTCAAATCATTACTCTAACTTCGGATACACAAGAAAGCTCAAAGTCTTTCCTTGAATACCCTCTAATTTGATAAAGATTGTACCACTGAAGCCCAAAGTCTCCAACTTTGAATCGTTGTAGCCACTACTCTCTATAGTAACCCCGATCTCCTGAAGCACAAAGTCTTCAGAAAACTAGAATTAAAGTGTTCGAGTGATATAAGCAAGATAACTATTTAATTTGAACAAGGATCAATGAACGCAACATAAGAATACATCCATTGATGGTCAAGACAACAACTCAAAGTCTGTTAATCTCTATTCCTTTATTCAAATGCTCAACTCTTGTACAATGAAACACAAAGTTTTCAGAACTCAAGAGATTTGCCATAGTTTTCTTGCATACAACAAAAGATATTATTTACAATGAGCTCCCTCCTTTATATAGGAAAAGATGAGAGAGAAAAGTGGAGAAGAAAGGGGAAACCCTTAACCATTTTGACAAATTCAATGCTTATCCCTAACTAACTAGCTATTACTTATACAATGCTGTAGGACCTAATGTACTTACAGTATGATTACATGGAACTACTTTGCATGTGATACTATGACATGCAATTACATCTTGTTCTTACATTGCATGTAATCTGTCAATTACAAATTTACAAAATGCATAATGAAAGCATTCCAAGTGTTTGACAAGACAACATCTATTTGCATCATCCTTTGTCGGTCTTAATGCTGCTAATGGATGCTCGATGATTGATGTGTTCTGGTTTGGTGAAAGCATCTCGAACCGGAATATGAACCTGCATCCTTGTTTGTTCTGCATCATAGTGCTGATTGCTGGGAAGCATCTTTGTGTCTCTCTGTTTCAGTCTTGAAAGTATTCTATCTGCTCATTATTTAACACTTTTCGCCTCGTCTGGCTCCATCATATGGTTGCTCTCGCTATGTATCCTTGGGCCATGGGAAGAACATGAGAATATCTTTCTTCAACTTGCAACAAGAACTTGCATCATTGAGGGGAAGAACAAACTTGATGCATCTTACAAGTGAGTAGAAGAAGGATGAAAAATGAAGTTTTCTTGGAACGTTGGACGTATGCGGACAGCAAGTATGAATGATCATGCTATATGTATGGTGGGCTTTCTGGAAGCATATGCATATTGAGGGAAACTCAAAAAGTGGGCTTTTTGTTGCATCTTGCATATTAGGAATGACTTGGCTCTTTTTCCTTTCTTTTTTTTTTGAAATATCTCACATCAAGAATGAGGTTTTTAGTCCCGACTGCATATGCTAGATAGATGAATTCTTTGCATATGCATCTTAAAGAAATGAAGATGGAAGAGAGAAGATACAAATTAAAGCAACAAACAAAATTATGCAAATCTGAAAACGAAATGAGAAACTTGCATAAACATGAACAAAAATATGTACAAGAAAAAGCCTTAGGAAATGCAATAAAGAACTTACCTCCTTTTGAGAAGAAAAAAAAAGTTCTTCCAAAATATCTTTGAGAAAATCTGAATCAAACCCAAATGATTTTCGGATTTGGAGAAAGATCTCAAGAATAGGTTATATAAGCAATAATTTTGACAACTCTTCTTGTGAAATTATTGCATTTTCCAAGTCAAGAATAAATCCTTGATAAGTGTAGACGATTTGAGAAACAAAATGTATGAAGATAGCAATATGATTGAAAGTTTCAAACCTGCAAACATTAGGGAAGTCACCAACATGCAAATACAATAAAAAACGGCGCCCTTGGATAAGGAAAACATGTTTTGAATGCAAGAAACAAACTGGAAGAAATGAAAGATGTTGTAGACTAACTTCTTGAAGGAAAACGCAGCTAAATGTGGAGGCAAAGCTTATGTTTATTATGCAGTTTGTATAAAAACGCCGGCATAGATCTCGCAGCCCTTGGTGGAGAGAAAAACAGGTTTTAATAATCATAATGCATATGAATAGGGCATCATTTCCATACGAAAACTATGCCATAAGACATAAAAACAGTGTCTTGGTTTTCTTAAAGAAAACCGTAAGAGTTTGAGGGAAGAATGACGAACTTTAATGAAAAGTTTGCATATATTTCGATATGCGTCTTCTTTCAAAAATGCCACCACAAGTTCAATAAAAAACACTTTTTAAGAGTGCATATGTGCAATCTCTCCAAAAAACGACGCTTTTGACTTTAAAAGAGACTAATGAGCTCATAAAGAATAGTGACGGGTTTTTGAAAACAAGTTACATAATGTGATTAACATGCAACTTCACCAAAAACGACGTCATTAACTTTAAGTCAAGCTACAGGTTTTAACTGAGCAATTACATATAATTTAAAAGTCTTTTAAAACATGTAACTCTTTCCAAAAGTGATGCCATCTACCATATGGAATAGAAACGCGTTTTTTGAAAACAATAACACATGCACATAGGGCAAAAATCGCCACCATAAGCTTTAAGTTGTAAGGACTTTTCTAAATAACTCAAGGCATTTATGTAGTTGCAGCCAAAAAGCCCACTTTATATCTTTTTACATGACTAATAAAACATTAAATATAATCTGCATCAATGTATATGCAAATCTTGTGTTTTTAAATGACCTGATATGCAGACAAATTTAAAAAGCCCACTGCCATTAAAAACTATAGGTAAAAAATTCTCAGAATGTTGTGAAATTTTAAAGTGGGATTTTAAATCCACTTTACATATAAACAAAATTCCTACTTCGTGCAGTTAACAAGAAAAAACCCACTTTTAAAAACTTTTAATCAAGACGTGCATTCTGTCAGAAAAACCCCACTGGCAGGACGCTTTAAACCTCTATAATCTGAGCTAGACAAACCCGATCGACCTAAGATAGCTTGAAATGAGCGGAAATGCGAAGGCCACAAACCAAAGACAAAAATAAAACCAAAAACCAAACACAAGACCAAGAAAAAGAAACTAAGAAAACACCTTAGAGAATTTAACCTACAGAATTTTTCGTAGGGTTGTCCAATTTTGCGAATAAAAAATTTGAGGACATGTACGACGTGATGGAGCCCTAATTTAGGGCCTCCATTTGTGTAAAAATTCTGCAAATCAATGCCGAGGAGCTGAAGATGTTTCATTATACCCTTGCATCCTTCACAATGAGTGGATATAATATATCCTTATAAGACAAGTCCAAGAAGAGGCTATTGTGTCTATTGCTGGTGATGATATTTATAGACCTAAGACTAGGGAGATTAGAGCTGCTTGTGATGAACTTCTCAATACTATACAACGACAGATCAATGACCAACCACAAGATATCTTAAGAGGTGTTGTTGATGAAGTGTTAGATGTTCTAAAGAATGACAAGATTGAGGACCTTGATAAGAAAAGGGAGATTGAGAAGCTTCTCAATTCTTTGACATCTCAGCATTTTTGCAGCTTGTCTCCATCAATGAGTTCATTACTGATTACCAGGATGTCAATAAAACATGGACAGGTGTGGGAGCAACTGTTGGGGAAGCCCTTGATTATGATATTGGTGTTGCTGTTGAGTTGAGGATGGGGAGAGTGATTTGGATCAAGTACAGTGATGCCAAGGATGACGAGGAGTAGGATGTAAGAAAGAGGGAAGCTATACAAGAATAACATCAGGAAACATGGAGCATTCAAATAGAGGAACTATGTCTTGTACAACAAAGAGTCATCACACTAGAAGATCATGATGGGCATTCAGAGAAACAACAATGAGAAAATTAAAAATATTCCATAGTTAGCACAAGGCTGGCACATTCGGATTGGAAACAGAATAAAGTTTGTATTCAAGCAATTTCTATGTCATCAAAACACTTGCAAGGGTTTCCATCAAACAAGGCAAATATCATCAAGCGGAAATGGAGTTGGATAGAACCTGCAGGCATGTGACATGAACAAAAACTGGAGATAAGCAGGTTCCTCACCCTTAAGAGCAACTCAGGAGACAACATCAACCGTCGAAAGAATTTCATATTGACACTAATTCGCAAAAGTGTCAAAGTATGAACAAACCAAAACATTTTCGAAATGGAGAGTTCATGGTCGACAACAACAGTATTAATCAACAAACATTTCTGACGCCATTAGTGGAGTCTTGAGGCGCTAAGTTTCTTTTGAATCTCGGAAACCATACGATGAAGAAAATAGGGAGTGGGAGGATTATAGCAAGAAAAACAAGCATAGTAGGAGTTTCTCCGCAGATGAAAGCGATAATGATACCACGACAATTATAAACAAAACCGTACCCACCCTGGCTTCCCATCTCGATAGCGTCATATTCGAATTCAACATGATAGCCACAGGTCAAAGGGAAACACAATGTGAGCAAGGAGGAGGATGTAAGCACTGCCGTGTATTTAGCCATGGAGAAGCACACGAAGAAAAATTTGGAAATAATATTATCAGGGTAGTATGAGATTATATTTATCATTAGTTAAAATACAAAACATTTAGTTTGTTTAATAAAGGGGACATGACTTTTGCTATTGAAAAGAAGCATCACTTTGTAAAATCAAATATAAATAAGGATTGTATCATCCGATAGATAGGGGGGACAATATTCGACATTCAATAGAGAAGAAGCATTCATATCTATTTGTACGGAGGGATAAGGAGTAGAATATATGGCTTTTTAATGTAAACTCATATATTATATATTTTAATTATAAATAAAAGCCTTTTACTTTTTGTTTATTTAAATGCAAAGAGATTACAATTATAGTTTGGATTCGTCCTTTGTGATTAATAAGATGATTATTGAATTATTCTGATAAAGCTTATGCATTGGATTTTTCTTGCATTCTTTGTTCGACAATTAGAAGTGTGAAATATAAATGTGTTTGCTTATCTTTGTCTAATCGGACTTCAAGCCGGAGAAGTTAAATTCCTTTTGGACTAATAGAGAATTGCATATAAGATTTGTCTTTTGCAGAGCACAGGGGTAATTGATGACATTTAAATAAATATTGTCTCATAAAGTTGTACATAATAATCCTTGTTGTAATTCACTCTATTGCCCGGATAAGCAGACGCACTGGTCTTTTAAAAATCATTGAAATATAGTTATTGGATTTATAGTTGACGTCAAAAATCTATATCTTCCTTCTTACAAGCATCTAATCAATTATTGATAATCTTATATAAAACATTTAATCATTTCAAGCAATCAGATAACTTTATATTGATCGAGTTTTGAGGATTTTGCCAACTTACTAGTCACAAAGTTTGAATTCGCTATATAAAAGCTTTGAGCAAGGTGATCAGGTTCGAAGTGAAGGTTTACCCGCCTAAGTGTAGCGAAGCATGAAGTGTAGGGGAATTTGGATCATTCCCGTTCGTTGGCTAGAACTGATTGAGTAATCCTATTGGAGAAGCGGAAAAGCTCTTGGATTTCCAATCTGTGGTTTTGGGAACCAACAGATTGGCGACTCTGCTGGGGAGAGTTGCTCACGATATACATTGTGAAGTTACCCAGAATTTCAGATTTCGCAGATCAGAATCAGAAAGCAGTTGTATCAGTTTGTTGGAAGCGTGCTCTGTTGGAAGCAAGAACCCAGAAGATCAACACAATCAATACATTCTTCAAAAGAGGTGGCAATTTATTCAATAAGATTTCAGTTAGTAACTTTACTAAGGGAGAAGACTCAGAAGGAAATGGTGTATAGTTTTTTCAAATGTATCAATCATTTCAAAGAAAGCCGTTTATTCCAGATGGCATCAGGCCATTGGATTTCAGCAATTTTGATTATGAACCTAGCAAGTTATCTCCACAACTTTCAAAAGTTGTACCAAAGTTCCATGGAGAATGGGATGAATCAACACTTCAATATTTGGATTCGTTTTATACATTCATAGAAGATTATGAGGTTTCTACAGAGGATCAGGTGATGAAGCTATTTGTCAGGACGTTAAGAGACAATGCTAGACAAGCATATGAATCACTGCCCACACAATTTATCTCATCTTGGAAAAAAATTTCGCAATGGTTCTTATATGAATTTCATGATGTAAGTGAAGAAGACACCATGTGTTATGAACGGTATGAAGACCAAAACTGTAGCATGGAAGAAGATCCTAGAATGTCTCTGCTTGATGCATTTTTCAGTTTGGAGAGATTTGAGGAGTCTACAACACATTTGATCATGAGGATGGCAAACATTTATCATGAGATACCATCTAACATCATGCCTTCACGCAAGGAATTCATAAGAAAGTTTTTGGAGTTGGGGATCTCACCAGGTGACTCTAATTGAGGCTTCTTTTTCAATTATTAGAAGAAGATAACAAGGACGAAGAAAGAGATATCGAAGGGAAACAGGAATCAAATGATGTTTCAGATCCAAATACAGAAGAAATTTTGGACCAAGTTGGAGAAGAACCCACCCATGATAAGACTTGTTTGACAACAAGTACCGTTGAATGTAAAAACAAGGAAGATGATTCTGTCAGTGTGGAAGAGATTTCGGCCTTGTTAGACATAGAATACCAAAAGCAGGTTGAGAAGAATGGTCCAAATTTTTTCTCAATCCACCATGGTAAGGAGGTTGATGGATCAACACATAATCAAGGGGTACTAGATAAAACAGATGATGATTTTCAAAAGGATGAGTTTAGTATACAATTTGCTGATATCTTGTATTGTAGAACAACTGTGGAGCCTGATGAAAGTTCTCATGAAGGAGGTGAGGCATCTTTTAGTTCATCCTATGAGCCGGAAGTACAACAAATATGTGAAGACAAGATGGTATCAGTCAGGCATAATGAGGAGAACGTGTTGAGGAATAGTGCTGAAAGTTTTCCAAATATCCTATCTAATCAGATTTTTGATAAGACTGAAGTAATGTCTCCTAAATGTGAGTTATCTTCAAAACCATTTTATGATGAGAAACAACATATGGAGTATGAAGACAAAGAAAACTATGTGCAAGAAGTTGTCCAAGTAAAGAAAATTCATTTTGATGCTGGTATAACTGGTCTAATGCATAGAGATCCTCCATTCAGCAAAAATCATGATGCACCTAATGATTCCTCAAAGACAAAACAAAGGTCAAATACCAAGGACCGCATCAATGAAACAATGAGAATTGTCCATAAGGAAGATGCATCCAATGCAGCAAGGTTCAAAGTGTCGCATGAACAAAATCGGGTGTCCAAAAGAGGATAGAAGTGATTTTCACTTTTGGGAGGCTTGGGGCCAGCCTATTTCCCTTTGCATTAAGTCAAATATACACACTTGGTCTGCTTCACCTAGAGATAGCTGGGATACTCATTATGCCCATAGGGGGCATATGTCCCCAACAAGAGCCATTGATGGAGCCCTAATTTTAGGGCTTCCATTTGTGGAAAAATGCTGCAAATCAATGCCAAGGAGCTGAAGATGTTTCATTATAACCTTGCATCCTTCACAATGAGTGGATATAATATGTCCTTATAAGACAAGTCCAAGAAGAGGGTATTTTATCTATTGCTGATGATGATATTTATAGACCTAAGACTAGGGAGACTAGGGCTGCTTGTGAGGAACCTCTTAGTACTATAGAACAGCAGATCAGTGACCAACCACAAGATATCTTAAGAGGTGCCATTGATGAAGTGCTAGATGCTCTAAAGAATGACAAGATTGAGGACCTTGATAAGAAAAGGGAGATTGAGAAACTTCTCAATTCTTTGATATCTCAGCATTTTTGCAGCTTGTCTCCATCGATGAGTTCATTACTGATTACCAGGATGCTGGTAAAACATGGACATGTGTGGGAGCAACTGTTGGGGAAGCCCTTGATTATGATATTGGTGTTGTTGTTGAGTTGACGACGGGGAGAGTGATTTGGATCAAGTACAGTGATGCTAAGGATGATGACGAGCAGGATGTAAGTAAGACGGAAGCTATACAAGAAGAACATGAGGAAACATGGAGCATTCAAATAAACATACTATGTCTTGTACAACAAAGAGTCATCACACTCGAAGATCATGATGGGCATTCAGAGAAACAACAATGATAAAATTAAAAATATTCCATAGTTAGCACAAGGCTGGCACATTCGGATTGGAAACAGATTAAAGTTTGTATTCAAGCAATTTCTCTGTCATCAAAACACTCTCAAGAGTTTCCATCAAACAAGGCAAATATCATCAAGCGGAAATGGAGTTGGATAGAACCTGGAGGCATGTGACATGAACAAAAACTGGAGATAAGCAGGTTCCTCACCCTTAAGAGCAACTCAGGAGACAACATCAACCGTTGAAAGAATTTCATATTGCCACTAATTCACAAAAGTGTCAAAGTATGAACAAACCAAAAACATTTTCGAAATGGAGAGTTCATGGTCGACAACAACATTAATCAACAAAGATTTCTGACGCCATTAGTGGAGTCTTGAGGCGCTACGTTTCTTTTGAATCTCTAAAACCATACGATGAAGAAAATAGGGAGTGGGAGGATTATGGCGAGAAAAACAAACACAATAGGAGTTTCTCCGCAGATGAATGCGATAATGATACCACGGCGGTTATAAACAAAACCGCATCCAACCTGACTTCCCATCTCGACAGCGTCATATTTGAATTCAACATGATAGCCACAGGTTAAAGGGAAATGTGATGTGAGCAAGGAGGAGGATGTAAGCACTGCCGTGTATTTAGCCATGGAGAAGCACAGGAAGATCATTCACGAAGAAAAATTTGGAAATAATATTATTGGGGTAGTATGAGATTATATTTATCATTAGTTAAAATACAAAACCTTTAGTTTGTTTAATAAAGGGGACACGACTTTTGATATTGAAAAGAAGCGTCACTTTGTAAAATCAAATATAAATAAGGATTGTATCATCCAATAGATAGGGGGACAATATTCGACAATCAAAAGAGAAGAAGCATTCATATCTATTTGTACGGAGGGATAAGGAGTAGAATATATGGCTTTTTAATGTAAACTCATATATTATATTTTAAAGCCTTTTCCTTTTTGTTTATTTAAATGCAAAGAGATTACAATTATAGTTTGGATTCGTCCTTTGTGATTAATAAGATGATTATTGAATTATGCCGATAAAGATCATGCATTGGATTTTTCCTGCATTCTTTGTTCGACAATCAGAATAGTGTGAAATATAAATGTGTTTCCTTATCTTTGTCTAATCGGACTTCCAGCCGGAGAAGTTAAATTCTTTTTGGACTAATAGAGAATTGCATATAAGATTTGTCTTTTGCAGAGCACAGGGGTAAGTGATGATATTTAAATAAATGTTGTCTCATAAAGTTGTACATAATAATCCTTGTTGTAATTGACTCCATTGCCTGGATAAGCAGAGGCACTGGTCTTTTAAAATCATTGAAATATAGTTATTGGATTTATAGTTGAAGTCAGAAATCTATATCTTCCTTCTTACAAGCATCTAATCAATTATTGATAATCTTCTATAAAACATTTAATCATTTCAAGGAATCAGATAACTTTATATTGATCGAGTTTTGAGGATTTTGCGAACTTACAAGTCACAAAGTTTGAATTTGCTATATAAAAGCTTTGAGCAAGGTGATCAAGTTCAAAGTGAAGGTTTACCCGCCTAGGTGTAGTGATGCCTGAAGTGTAGGGTAATTTGGATCATTCCCGTTCGTTGGCCAGAACTGATTGAGTAATCCTATTGGAGAAGTGGCAAAGCTCTTGGATTTCCAATCTGTGCTTTTGGGATCCAACATGACTAATTTTCAAAAATAGGAGACAGGGGTACTTGGAGACGACAATTTTTTTTTTAATATAATTTAGAAATTTCCAAGAAATATCATAACATATGGCTTTAAAAACAAGAACAATGGAAAGGTTTGAGTTTGAACGTTAAAACCATTGAATCAAAATATCAAAATTGAAATTCATATCACTAAGTAATACTAATAGTAATGTCATTTAATATTGTGTCATATAGTGTCAAATAGTTCAAAACTCACGCTACATATCTGGTTTTTGAGTATCGCATATGATCATATCAGATTATCATTACATATTGAAGTTCAAAAATATATAGTTTGATGCTGAATCACTGGCATGCAAACATAAAACTGTAAAGTGTAAACAAAAATGAGAATTCTATCATCTACTCTAGAATGTTTTGATCATCCATCTCAAGGTGTTCAGCTATGATGCTGTCCAGATAATTGTCACTCTCCAACTCAGGTTCCTCTGATGGTAGTAGAACTGGGGTAATTCTTTAAGGCAAAGTCTAGGCTTCTAGTGGCGAAAAATGATGGTAAATTTTTTTTAGTTTGTTTTTAAGATTCGTTTTTCACCAAAAGATGTATGGGAGCCGCCATAAAACATGATGGGAGACTGGGGTATGGTGGGAGACGTCGAGATGAAGTCTCCGCCGATTTTTGAGGTCTTTGGATATGCGTAAAGTCTCGAAGGCGCGTCTCCGTCTCTCGGTTACACTGTAGCAAAATAATTTCTCATTTCTTCACTCATGATCTTGCACATTATATTACTATTCAACAATAGGTTGCTTCCTCCCTATTTATGAGATCATATCTATGTAGCTTCTCCATTATTTGATTGACAAAGATGGTTCAAGCTTCCCTTAATCATATCTAAATATCCACAAATTTTTAATCCCAAATTTTGGCATTTAGCTTATTTGGAACATTACTAGATTTTCTTCCTTTATGTCTTTGTATTGATTGTATTTAGTGGAAAAGGAGCTACAATATGAAATGTGGAATATATTGTGAATCCTTAGCGGCATGATGAATTCATATCAAGGAGAACCTTGGTTCATTTCTTTTCATTCTTTACATCTTAATACTGACATATTAAGACCTACCTTGCAATATGGAATTCCAATAAAACATATTGAGGTGATCTCCATTTTTAATATGTATAACGGTGGTGTTAGAAATAGTGACCTATTTATCTACCAATGATAAAACATGGTGGCAAACTACCCAAGTAAGTGTATATATACATGGTCTTAAAATCATATATGTTCTATAGAGGCTCAAGCTTATTCCTCCTTCGTTATAATCAAGTGTATATATTTGTTTGGTTTGGTTTTGCTACAATTAGCCTACTAATATTTTGTGTATGCAGTCCGTTTCAAAGATGTACGAGTGACGAAAGACTGATACATTTTTTTCTTGACTGATTATATTTGTAGGGTTGTTGCAAAATTAATGTTTATTAACTTTGATTATATTTACCTTGAATGCTAAATGCAGGGAAACACTTCAAATGCATCAGGTTTAGATGATATAATTAAGGCAGGAGCTATAGGTTTAAAGTTACACGAAGATTGGGGAAGTACTCCTGCTGCCATTGACACATGCCTTACTGTGGCTGATAGTTATGATGTGCAGGTATTTGGATATTATTGTGTTTAGTTCTCTTTTAGGTTATTCAATAAATTATTCATGTTTAATTTGTTTTTTGTAGGTAACCATTCACACAGATACATTAAATGAGGGTGGTTGCGTAGAGCATTCTATTAAAGCATTTCGTGAAAGAACTATTCACGCCTATCACAGGTAAATTAAAAAATAATATAGTGTTTGATTCTATATCAATCATAGGGGAGTCTTCCATGTTTTAGCCGTTTACAGGTTCAATGCTTTTACAAACAAGGATGCAGTAGCTTTGTTTGAACATGTTTAACAGTCATGACCTCGTGCAAGATAATTTGGGTGGAAAATAAGACTAATTATTAATAAAGACATTATAGAATCTACAAATGACATGTGGGATGCATATTTGGAATTTAATCTACTAAACAAACCAAACGTGTTATATTAAGCATGCGAGCTAGGAAAACTCAAAACATGGCTATAGGTCACTTCTAGGCATAGTAATGCAGTAGATAGCATCTTGATGTGATGACTCAATTGCATTATCTGGAATATTGTAAATGATTAGTTGAACATGATTAATGCTGGTTTGATGATGCTAAAAGTTGTAAATAGATCACCCATACTGTTTTGTGGTCTTTTGGTTCGCTGCTCCTTTTGCTGTACAATTCCTGTCCCTTAGATCCTTGTTGGTCTCTTGTGGGACATTAATAAATTTATCTTATCCTATCTTATCTTAAGAAGTCTCATAAATTTTTTATAGATTACCTTGCCAATCCTTACAGACATAGATGAAGACAAGTTCTTTACTAGATATTAGTAATGCAACCCTTGGTGCTTAATCATCACATTGGATCCCTCAAGTAAGGAAAGAAACCTGGAATTCTTAATGATGTAATCAAGGTTAATAAACTCCCCAAAACAATTAAGTTTCTAAAGAAGCTACAAATGATTTCTTAGCCATATGTAATAGTAATAGGGAACCATGTAGATGTCTTAAAACCTTAATTAAAAAAAATAGTGATTATATTTGACAGCTATAATGTTCAACTTTGATGAGTCTAAGATAAGATAAGATAAATCTATTAATGTTCAACAAAAGACCGCAAAGGGTCAAAGGGCTGCCAAGTACATCAAAAAGGGGCCATCTCGCAGCTTGGAAACCAAACGGTGCCTAAAGAAGAAAGAAACAACTGAAATAAAAACAAAAACAAAATGAAGGATCCAATGGAAAAAAGACTCCAATGGAAAAGCGAAGAAAACCTCCCGGACCCAATTAAGGGTTCCGAATCGCCGTGAAAAACTTCTGAATGGAAGGATAAGCAATAGAACCAGTCTGAATCATGGACTGCCTCGGAGTTACCCTGGATGAGCATGTTTGTTGTCCAAAAGAGTCCATCCTGGGTCTCATAGATCTAGAATAAGTGGTGGTCCCAAGCCGACGCTTAGTACCACGCGTTGAATGAATCCCTGTGAAGAAGGAAGTAATAAGCTGACAGGGTGGAGGCGCGCCGGATTCTAGTGCTGAAGTGTTTGCTCCTGGAGCCTTAGGGCTTCTTGGATGTAAAGGGCAAGGCATCTTTAGTCCGTATGTCTGAAGAAGGTGGAGAGCGACCGCGCCTCCCCAAAGAGGCAGTTGAACCTCCCCCTAATCTTGTAATATAGAGAATAATGAAAGATGAAGTGCTCCTCAAACTCCACCTCCCCAATGCTGCAAAGTTGACAAATCCTGTGCATTCTATCAATATGATGGTCGGTCTCTCAACGAAGCTGATGCGAACCTTCTCTTACGGAGCCAAGGGGGATCCTGAGGGAATGAGCCTGGTGGTAGGATAAGTAGGAAGGGTGAACAATGAGTCTGTCCTTCAGATCTAGAAAGTTCTCTACATAGAAGGTCATGTTAGGGCGAAGACCCCCATGTGGATTAACCCAAATAGTATGAATGAACTGCTTGAAAATGTCATCTTTGATGCACCTATTCAACTCCTGGTAGGGGGGAAGAAGATGGGGGGCATTGAGAGTGTAGTGGAAGGGAGGGAGGTGATCCATAGCAATCCCAATAGACCCAAGGAGGGTCGAAGTCTCAACAAACCATCCGCGAGCCTGACATGAGGAATCAATAGAAACAACGATAAACTCTGAAGAACAATAGGTAAGGTAGGGGTAGCTGTGACGCATCTCACCCAAATCTGCAAAGCCCCAAATACGGTGGAGGTACCAAACTAGATCAAATATGGCCTCAAGCTTGAAGGGATGGCCCAAACTCTGCAAGAATAATGTTGTGCGGGATGGATTGCTTGCACCAGATGATGTGCCGGACGAGGAGAGTCTGATCTCGCTCGACAGAGCCCCATTCAGAATCCAACAAAGGACCCCACACCACCAATCCATAGAGGACTGTAGCTTTGATATGTGCATCCATAAGAGTCATCTTGGACAAGGTGTCTTGGAAATGGTGCCAGAAACATTGTCGCCCTAGGAGGGCTAACAAGCCATACCCCTTATTTATCCGTGGTTGAAGGGCGGGTCACATGGTACACCATGTCCCAGAAAACTTAACCCCCAGATATATGTATGAGGATGATATCTTTACCTCGACACCCCTGCAGAAGAAATGGAGGTGAGAGGTCTTAGGAGCATTGAAGACCATCACCTTGGTCTTCCCCAAACTAACTGTCAAATGTCATAACTCGCAAAAGGATGCAAGACCATCCAACTATCTCTGTAAACTTTGTAGAGAGGGAGCTAAAAGAACGATATCATTCGCAAATAGCTGAATAGAAATCAAAACCTGGTGAAGAAGACAACCGTCCCTAGGAAGAGTGTGGTCCTAAAGATACCTCTCTAGCTCATCGATGTAGATACCGAAAAGAGTAGGCAAGAAGGGGAAACACTGCTTAACCCCGATAGCGCTCGTGATGAAGTCTGAAACTCTAGAAGGAGTCTTGAGACAACCCAAAACTGTCTCGTAAAGTCGCATGATAGCTGCCAAAAGATTATCCGAAATGCCAATATCTTGAAGCCTTTGAAAAAGGGCCGTCCTAGGGACAAAGTCAAAGGCTTTGCATAAGTCCACAAAGCAACAATACACCTTCGTGGAGTGGAAACCCACCTCCTCAATAATGCCCCAAAGAGTTAATATGTGATCCATAGTTTGATAATCCAGTCTGAAACCTGCTTGAGCCTTGCACGGATGTGATGGCGGTCCAACTCTCTCGATAGAATAATATGAAGAGTCGTGGCGTACAACTTGGAGAAGGTGTTCGACCATGATTGTCCTGTAATTATTTGGGTCTGAGGCAGGACCCGTCTTTTGGATCGGATGGATGATGTGGTGTGCCCAAGAGGGGGGAAGCCTGTGCAAACAACAAGGTTGAAGAGATCAGTTAGATAGGACCCCAAAACTGTGCTTGAAGAGATCGTCTTGAAAACCCTCCTCGTCAGCTGCCCTGCTAGAGTTCATAGCTCTGACCGCTTCCCTAATAGTGGTATATGAGAAAAGGTGACAGTGAGGGGGGGTGCAACATGAAAAGGGTGCTGACCGGGGACGTCATAAAGCGCAGAGGTATGGGAAACCAGTGAACCAAAATAAGCTCAGGGGGAGCGGGGTGTGGCGGGGGAAGAGTGTATGCCAGAAAAATTTGGGGGAATTGTGGAGGGAGGCAAGAAGGGTATGTCTGCGCATGGAAATCTAAGTTAACTCCATATCTTCTCTTGATATATTATGTTCTGTGTAAGAGTGCATTGTACAGTACATCAATAAGAAGATTACATCAGATGCACCATAGAATTACGAGGTAGAGTTTTCCTTATAACAACAAGGATAGCAAGTTTATAGAACAAAAATTAATTGAACAAAAAAGGGTCAAATTGCTTTGAGGTTTAACCCAAAGTTGGGTTCAAAATATAATGAAATTTATATAAATGAAGGTTAAAAAGGAATGGTTTTAATCATTGTTACAACTTGCCAAGATTTGCCTAGACTTGGTGAGTCTTGAGGCGACCTACCCTCGCCAAGTCTGGGAGAGGCAGTAGCTAAGTCCTGAAGAAAACACACACACACTTATAGTGAGGGTGGGTAGGGGGGTAAATCAGAATAAGACCAAAATTTTCAATTTGTAATTTTAGCAATCTTAAACCAATAAATAAAGCATCCACACAATTAAGAGCTAGCAAAAGGAACACAAGATGCACACATGATTTTACATGGAAATCCTTGTGGAAGAAAACCATGGAAAAATATTGCTTTTATAATGAGAACTTCTTGGAACTCGTAGGCACCAACCCACAAGAGACACCAAACCCCTTCACTAAGAACCAACTTGAAAAGAGACACCAATCTCTTTGAATGAAAGGCTCCAACCTCTTGTACTTGCAAAGTAGATGGCGCCAACCTTCAAAAAACAAGATGATTATAAAGTTGTTGGATCTGCCCTAGATCCCTCCAAAGTCTTCAACAAGATCTGCCCACAAATCTGCCTTGACCTTTTGCTCTTAACCCTACACTCAGATCTGCAATATGGTTTTCAAAAATTGCTTGCAAATCTGAACTATATCTTCAAAAATGTCTGCATTAAGTCCACTTTCATACACTCATATAACTTGCATGAATTTTTGCTTAAGATGAGATTGATTTAACCTCATAAATTGTGATAACCCCTCGGGTTATCCAATTCAATAACTTGCAAATGTTTGTGTTTTTGCTTGGTTTTGTGATGTTTTGCAATTTTAATAAATAAAATGAAGAAGTTGCCAGACATAATAATATATAGAATTTGCAATTTAAATACAATGCCTGGCAAAACAATGGCTGCAATATTATTAAACGTTCAATGCATGATCAAATATGCTTTCCAACATCAATGTTCATACCTGGAAGTAATATAGAAGACTTTGGCAAATCTGGAAATGATTATCAACACTCAGGAATTTTGAGGCAGCGGCAAATGATCCAACAATTTCCAAGGCTACTGGGTGAACACGTGGTACTACTGGAGTAAATTTAGACTAATATTAAATGCCAAATAAGCTCCTGTATGTAGCCGCTTAGCAAAGAAAGTCCTTCCTTAGAAATTTGGGTGAGACGCTGAACTGTAGCTGCAATTTGATGCTTGAAATCTGGTATAAATGGCAGCCATTGATGAATAATTTTTTTTACTAGTCAAAGGTTGGAGAAGCCACCCCATATGGATCCCACAACTCATACAATATTAGCTAACTCCATACGATGTATGGTTCCAACAGGTTATACACTGTACGAGACATCTCATATGGCGGTAAGGGGTCTATTTCTCAACAAAGCATCCTCTCGTATGACACCTCTGTACATTACTTGCATCATCTCATACAACATTTTAAGCGGTTGTTTAATGTACAACCTCTTGTACGAAAAATACTTCAGCATGTACAACAAGCATTTATATCGCGTACAAACAGACCACATTATATGACTTCACCTGTCTAGCTAGAGCATACCGTGAGCATCGTATGGCAGTGTGTGTATCTCATATGGTTTCTCAAATCAGTCGTACATTATTAGTCATGTGGATTTCTCCTTGTGGCATACATCATATGTCACATAGTCAACTTAGTATCATTCATCCATATGGCAAAAGCAATTAGTAAGTGAAGTTTTCATTGTGTCGTATCCTGTACGGTCTTCTCAATGCCATTCTTCTGTAAGGCAACATAAATCCTTCTAGTATTGCAATTGGGAGCAGTATTTCATTTGGCAGGTGAGAGTCTTGACAGGGTTGACAATTGCATTGGTAGCACGATGGCGCCTTGGCAGGAGTGTAGTGCAGTCTGGCCATTGGGTTTGGCAATTATGTCATCACAAGTTCATTCCCATATGGCATCCACAACTTCAACATCATACATTTTACATGAAATCTCTATTTTATGGCTTCTAAAACATTATTCCTGGTATCTTAAAAAGTTACAAAAATGATGTGCTCCATAGAGTTCTATGTGGTTCGAACCCCATTTGTTTTCGAAGTACTCTACAACTTTGAGTTTGCACGGTACTAGTCATTGTCTACACTCTTGTCATTAGTCCTCTCGAATATTACTTGATGTATACTTGTCGCCTAGAAGATGGCTTTTTTTTGTTTGGCGTGGGGGGGAGGATGATGTTGTTAACGTACAATGCCTATTCTTATGTTTGATAATATTGGTTATCCGTAAATGTATAAATTGTCCGCATTAATTTGGTTGTCACTCTTGGGTAGTTGTAAGTGTCGGTTGGCTGACGGTTGTGTTCCTCTTGGTAATCATTAGGTCATTTAAATATGTTGCGTATTGTCAAGGAAGGTAGTATGGTATAATCGGATGAATGGGAATCCTTGTCCGACCATCCCTGGTCTTCCTCTTTGTAATAGATTCATGAGCAAATAAAGATATATTTTACTGCTGTATCTGGTACGCACTGCCATTTTTATTATTATTTCATGTATGTATTTTATCAGATATTGAAGTAAACACATTTCAAATCCTTGAAAATCATAACTGGTTCTAATTTAAGAAATCAAAAAAATCATTATTGACATAACCATTGTAATTTGTTTTAGATATTTCTGTCACCAAACTTAGCCTAGAATATTCAATATAATTATCCATGAACTTCTATTTAGTTTTTCACATAGGTTCATAAATATTGGGTTTCAGTTTTACTTGGCATATGTATTAATGGAGGGTTTGTGCAATTTGATTCGTCAATATTCAGATTAACAATGTGTGTTAGTTCAACAGTGAAGGTGCGGGTGGTGGTCATGCTCCAGACATTATCTCAGTTTGTGGCTTGAAGAATGTTATACCATCCTCAACAAATCCTACAAAACCTTTCACTCACAACACTATTGTTGAACATCTTGACATGCTGGTATTTCTAATTATCAACCTTTAAGAACACATAATCATGTTTCTATTTCTTTTGTTTTGAGTTTTTTTTTGTGCTTGAAATTAGAAAGCAGAGAAAGTCTAAAGATTCTTCCAAGTAATTACTCAACTATTTTCTTCTTCTATTCAGATGGTGTGCCATCACTTGAACAAAAACATTAAAGAAGATGTCCAATTTGCTGAGTCACGTATACGTGGAGGAACAATAGCTGCAGAAGATATTTTGCATGATATGGGAGCAATTAGCATAATATCATCAGATTCCCAAGCTATGGGTCGTATAGGAGAGGTATGGAAATCATGTTATGTGATTATGTTATATTGGAAATTCACTATTCAAATCTGGGTTCTTTTATATCGTTGTTTTCGAGTATTGTTTCTGATGCTCTACCTCCATTCCTATGTAAAGTGTTTTTACTCTTGAGCTTTAATGAATGAAATCTGCATAATCTTGAGCTAAAATTGCAAAGTTTTATTTGGTAGATAGATTACTGTAATAGCTAGAGAGAACCTTAACTTGGAATAAACCTTTTATTGCTTTATATTTATGAAAAAGTATACCTTTTAGCTTTGAGAATGAACACCTATGTTATAGGAATTAACACAATTGGATGTGGCTTTATGGTGTCTTTATCAGGCACACAAGTAGAAGCATACTAATTGTAATGACCCTAACCGGCCATTTTCCAAAATTTCCCAAAAATCTCTCATGCAGATTTAAACAAATACATTCATGCAATAAACCATAGATTCAACAGTAATAAACCAGCAATACATATCTCATTAAATCCCTTGGCAACAACGTTGCATTATAACATAACAATGGGGTTTCTCACAATCCAAAATATGAACTCAACATGCAACAGAATAACAATTAACAAAAAAGAACCTGTGAATACAAAGGCGAACTCTGATGTGAATCTGCACCGAAGACGAACTGGGGCTACGTCCAATCCACCTCTGAGCCAAAAGGGTTTCCGTCCTGAAGGCTGAATTCGAAATCTGAAAGCTTCCTGATATCTCCAAGAGATAAAAATAATATCCAAAAACTAAGCATGTCTCAAATGAACCTTCAATCCTTCTTTTAAAGCAAGGCTGTGACTCTTCAGTTTCCCCTCTCTGTCTTTTCATATTCTCACTTAAAGTCACTTTTTAAATAAATATAACCATTGGTTATAAAGTGACATAATAAAATAAAGTGAGGAATCTTCTGGCATTAAAACGGAGGACCAAACGAACTCGGATGGAGACGTGTGATAGCCTGTCGGAAAGCTCTCGGCGAGACGCTCCGAGTCCACTATTGAAATGCCAGGAACACTGAGTTCCTCCTACTTACTATAAATAGTAAGCATCCTGGAAACCCTGTGGAAACTGATCCGATTGGCCTGAAATTGAAAACACCTAGGCCAAACACCCCTCTGATCCTCTGCCAAACCTCGGTTAGCCCACTGGACCATGATGAAAGGGCTAACTATAAGGCATGAGATAATGTGCCCAAAAGGGGACATTACACTAATGTTGTTCTAATAGTCCTCCATATCTTGCCACTAACATATCAGAGATACCATAAATGTAATGATCTTGGTATCCTCTAACATCAGTTCCTTTTGTTTTGTCTAGGAATAAATATGAGCTTTAGAGGAAAAAGGACATTCTCTCTTTTAGACGAGATTTATTCGGATGAGAAGCATATGTGACCCAATAACAGGACTACTAAACGGGTTGGGCTCAAATTGTGCTTTGAAATAAGCTTATAAATTGACAAAAATTTGCATCTATAGGGAAATGATTTATGAATCATTTCTCAAGGAGGTCATGTCCTTGGCTGATCATACAATGGCACTCATAGACCCAATTGACAATCAGAGTCTCTCTATCACCTACTAAACTTATGATGATGCAATGCCATTTTCTCCATAAACTATCTAGGATGTTGTTAGATTACAAGATCCTATCTCATTTGCCAAGGCTCATAATGTCACAGGTTCCTGTTGGTTAGTGGTTCTCAATGACACAAGACAAGGATTTAAGGTAGCCTTTATGGAATAGTGTTGTTTTCTAGCTTCTTCATGTTTTTCTTTGGACTAAGGTTATATTGATAGATTTTGGTGAGAACTCTAGACATGTCTTTTTGGTTCCACAATGATTAAAAACCTCCTAAGGATAAATTTGTAACAATTTGTCATTTTCTGCCAACTTAATTGATTTTCTTACTCATATTGACATTCCATTTACTTCATTTTTATGGAAAGAGTTCTTATTACTCTTTTCACATTGATGTCAATGTCTAGCTAATTTACATGGCCACAAAGAATGAGATTTGTGTTTTCCACTTTGATTGAAAGAATTTTATGCTGCAAATATCCTTTGTTGATGTAGGGAGGAAACATTTTGTGTGTACCCGAAGCAACATCTCTAGTTGGACGTCTCACAATCTTTTTATCATTAATGGACTCACTTATTTCCTTGAATCGTGCAGATTTATCTGTTTTCATTCTAGAGAAGGTGCAAATGTAGTTGACTGTTCATTTGCTAAGAAGACATTGATTCTCCAAATTCAAGACCTTTGTCTTTGACTAACTCCACCTTGTTGACAATAGCTGCTTTGATTTCACTCTCATTGTATCTTATCAGTGCTTATCATTCCTTGCCGCACAACCCATCAATGTACAACTCATGATGAGGCATGGTAATTTGATGCTTATTTTGCATATATTACTCAAATTTTATTTGACTAGTGTTGTTAGCAATTTAGTTTGCCCCTTTGAGGACAAAATTAAATGAAACAATATTTAAGGTTAACCTTTCTTAAAATTACAAGGGACAGCTGTCTTGTAAAAGAAGAATAAACTAAAACCCTAGAACACTAATCTATTAAGATGTGCTTTAGTTTTTATAGTAATCGCAAAGTATCTGTTGGATTTTAAGCTTGCAAACCAAACAAACGAAAAACCACTGCAACTCACACAACAATTTGCAATCATCAATGCATCATCTGAAGATATAGACCAGCAACATGAAATGAGTGCAATAACCATCAAACACCAATTTGGAAGCTGGAAATAACTGAAACATGACTGAAAATTTTCCCACAACTTGTTGCCATAAAAACTGCAAGTACTCAAAATCAATGTGTTCATTAACTGATGTTGCGAAAATCAACATTGTAATGTTGGGGCAACAAATGAAATACTCCTGAATACATAGGAGATTTGAGCATGGAAATAATTGAGAGTTCTTCTCCAATAACCACATCACTTCTACCATTAAACTCAACCTGAAAAATGCTCCACTGATTGGCTGGAAATATTGGTCAATCCATGTATGTATAAGCTTCTAAAATTGTATGTTGGTTGATTGGAAGGTGAACAACAACTACAACTTTATAATCTTGTCCACAACTGCAATCTTGAGTCAATACCTCACAGCTAAAAATTTCACTTGGATCCCAAATTTTGTGATTACCACAAACCATAACTTTGAAATCAGGAAGTGTTGTATCATCCAACTCAAAAAGTGGATTGTCAAAAGATGATTCTGCATCCATCTCAAAAACGGGTTATCGACAAACTCAATTCTGTGATTGACCTCATGCTCAACCCAATCTTCCTGCTGATCTAAACTTCCACTCTCCGATTTCTCGGAAAAATGAACTAGATCAAAATCCTCCTGAATGTTATCAGATCGAGAATCACTTGCCTGATTTCTTTAGCCCTTTGTTCTCTTGCTTCCTGAATTTTGAGAAAACAGAAAGTTCTTCAACCTTAAGTAATGCCATTTGAGTGTCTTCCAAAGAATCTCTAGTTGTTTTTAGATCATAGGTGAGCTCTTGAACCTTTTCCTTTGTTTCCTTGGTTATAGATAAAGCCTCATGTGCAAGTTCAGTAGCTATATCTCTGTCTCTAATCATATGCAAGTATGCTGATTCATTTCCTCCTTTGTTCTCTTTATTATTTGCAAATCAGGAGAGGTAACAATTGGTTCATTCTGACCTCATTTTTTCGTTTGGATTGAATCTTCAATCAATCTTTTTGTGTTATCCCACGTAGACAAGATTTGTTCTTCATTTTCATCTGTCATCCAGAATTGTTTCTTCAAACGATCCTCATGATTCCATGAATGACAAGATCATGCAAAGTAAATGAACTGCTGTTATTATATGTGCAAAAATCCTTTTTGCATACCTTTCAGCAGTGTCTCCATGGATGCCCTAAGTCCAATGTGCCTCGTCTTTGATGTTTGTGCTATCTTCATGCACTATGCCTAGTCGTTTGTTACCACTAATTTTTTATGGTACTTGGTAATGCAATGCTTTTTGAATGATCTATCATTTATGCATGTTAACTCCTAGATGAGCAATATGAATTAGGTTTGTCCTTTTAAAATTTATACAACACCCTAGAATTAAATTTGAACTATTTCTCAATGAAGTCAACAAGTAATGGCTAGTTAGAAGTGGATGATACAGACCCAACATACAAAAAATAATTAAGCATGGATCAACTTTGTGCTGCAAAGTCAAACCAACTTCAATCTTGCATCACAATTTTGATGTAGGGTGTGGAATAGGTGATTGCTAAGGTGTATTCAAATTCTTAAGATGTGGGAACTTAAGATCAGTAAATACTAAAGGTTAAAGGGATTTGCCAACTTTCACACTCAAATATGCGACTTGTATGCTAGTATTGCACAAAGGAAATAGCAGGTCAAAATGAATCCAAAACTAATGGGCAAAGTGTTTGATATGCAATTTCATCATTACAGATACCTTGTTTTAGAAATAACATATGCATTGAATGTTAAAAGGGACTTTGAAGAAAAACTAATGGGCAAAGTGTTTGATATGCAATTTCATCATTACAGACACCTTGTTTTACAAATAACATATGCATTGAATGTTAAAAGGGACTTTGAAGAAATAAGTGGTAAAATCTAAGTTGAGTTCTTCTCATGAGGATACATGGTGCAGATAGTATGTAGGTAAGATATGTTAAAAAATGTTTTTGAGTAGGCGATAATGATTTTGAAGTAAAATATTCCTTGATGTGAAGGAATATATTATACACAATAAAATGCTTGGGTAATGTATGCAAATTTACCATAGGTATTTTGAAGCCGTGCATGCTGATAAGTTTTTAGAAACAATAAATTAAGAGGACAATAGGTGTACATAGTCTATTAGGTTAATGAGGGATAGATAACTATTTAGTATTTTTCTAGTTCTTAGGGTTTTAATACACAGTCTATAGAGATTTTGAGAGGAATATATATGCTAATCTGGTAATGCTTTATGTGATACTTCTTATCATTTCTTTTCAGAGAGCTTCATGATGTTAAACTTAGTAAACAAACAATTTGTGACCCTTTTTAACACCACAAACAGTATTTGGTGCTACTTGATCTTATGTTTTAGTGCATGTGAATCCATGAGATGGTGATAAAGGAAGAAAGAGTTATGAAGTAAATTTGGAGAAGGCTGACGTTGCTTGACCATGCCAGAATTAAGAAAATTGAATCAAACATTTTCAAACTTATTTTTGTTTTGTATTATTAGAAGGGAGCAAGCTTGTTATTCCGTCTGAAAACATATAGATTTAAATCTGAGTGCAGATCCTTTTATGGGAAGCTTCTATGTTGACTAGTTGTAAATCCATTATTTCTTATATATATATTTTTTATTATCAAACTCTATCAACTAGCCTCTCTGCAATAAATCTAACTCTATTGGAAGGATATAATGCTTCAAGGTGACGCTCTGCTGATAATAATTTCCTGTGTAGGTTATAACTAGAACATGGCAAACTGCTGATAAAATGAAGAGGCAAAGGGGACAGCTTCCAGAGGTTGTATCTGTTAAGAATGACAATCTACGCATCAAGAGATATATCTCAAAGTATACCATCAATCCAGCCATTGCCCATGGGTTCTCTCACATCATTGGTTCAATTGAGGTATATAAAGTGAAGGTCAACCTTAATAATTTATTAATTCCTTCTAACAAAAGCAACAAAGTCTCTTTTTATGATTTGCAAATGGTAAATAAGGAGTTTGTGGAGAATACTGTCCAAGAGAAAACAATGCAATATATATGTCATAAGCTGACAAATGCAGTTTAGTTACTGTGAAAAACAAAACAGCCATAAATATTTTCAGTAATTTCTTATTTGCACACCTCATTTCTTATTTCACTGAATATATTCAAAGATGTGTCTTTTATAGAAACACTACCTTTTTGTGCAAGATATCTATTTCTAAGTTTGCTTAGTTGTGGAGAACAACTCTAATTCTACCTATAATATTTGTTTTTGCTTCCAAAAAATTGTTGGACTATAGAAGCCAATAAGGAACAAAAATGTAGTGGAAACAGCACAATAATTCATATGATAATATTGAATCATTATTTTCTCCATTTCCCCTGTTTAAGTTAACTAGCAATTTAATGATAGTCGGTGCCTTAACAGAAATTATAGCATGGTATATGTTAGGGGGTGTTAGTTATAATATAGGTTGAAATAATTATTTAAATCTGTCGATAATTGATATTATAGTTTTGTTGTTTGTGCATTGTTATGGCACCTCATTTTAAATAGAGGCTGTTTAAGTTTGTTATCTTGGGAAAAGGTTATGTATCCTAAATAATATGGTCGTAACAAATCCAATGATATGTATAAATATTCCTCTATTTGATTAGTAAAAGAATCCTAGTATATTGCTTTCATTGCATATTATTCACCATGGCAAAGTACTTTGAAGGGCTTGCAGGGTAACATGTGTGATGGTCAAGATGGATGAATGAGAAATATTTGAGCAGCACTCAGTCTGTATAATATGACCCATTATTTGGAAATTACTGTGTTGTAAAGTTGTAAACACACACGCCCCATTGCAAATGGGGACTCCCTCCTTTTTTTTTGCTTTCTAGCTGTGTTTAATTTAGTTGTCCTTAGCTTGACAACATTTTTTGATTTCTTAGTCAAATAGTTCTCATTTATACAATCATTTGACCGCGATTTTGACCGGTTTTTTTCCATTTCTCGCATTTTTTTGCCAAATAAATCATGCGTTATTTTTGCATATATCAGCCACGATATATTGTGCGATTATATTGTTTCACCTACAAACGCGCGATATCTGCGATATATCGACGCCATTTTCAACCATGCTCAAGAAGACTCAGTCTCCAACCAAGTATGCTCGATCTATCCTCTTTGCATCTGCATACTTCTTTTGCCTATCCTATAACTCTCTGAGACGTTGCCTAATCAGGGTCACTTGTTGCTCCATATCTCTAACTAACTCAGGACCAATGGAAACTCTATCCTCGATCCTATCCCAACTCAGTGGTGTCTTGCATGGTCTACCATATAGAGCCTGGTAAGGAGGCATACCCAATGACGTATGATGCCCATTGTTACAGGCAAACTCAACTAGGTGTAGGTACTTCTCCCACCGGGTCTGATGATCCATCACATACATGTGTAGCATGTCTTCTAACACCTGATTGACCCTTTCGGTCTGTCCATCTGTCTCAGGGTGATAGGTTGTATTGAAATTGAGCCTAGTGCCCATAGATGCATGTAACTCTCTCCAAAAAGTGAAGTGAAAAGAGAATCTCTATCTGAGATGATCTTATGAGGCACACCGTGAAGTCTGACTATATCTCGCAAGAATACCTTCACCACTGCTAGTGCGGTGAAGGTAGTACGCACGGGTGAAAAGTGAGCCACTTTGGTCAACTTGTCAACTATCCATTATGGCATCATGGCGGCGAGATGACATAGGAAGACCAACAATAAGTCCATAGAAATGGTGTCCCACTTTCACATTGGTATCTCATGAGGCTGAAGGAGACCACCTGGATAGCGGTGCTCCGTCTTCACCCTCTGACATTCCAGGCACCTGGCCACTAACTCAGTAATCTTCAATCTCATGCCTGGCCAATGATAGAGCTGTCTCAAATCGACATGCATCTTCTTAACTCCAAGATGCACTGCATAAGGTGCTCTATGAGCCTCTAGCATAGCAAACTCATGCAATCCCCTGGAAGATGGTACATAAATACGTCCTCTATGACGTAAGAGTCCTTCGGACTCCAATGTATACTTTGAATATTTACCCTCGAGGGGTCTCTGAGATCGAATCAACTCACTAATCTCTGCATACATCTCATCCTCATGTAAGTGATGAAAAATACGATCTCTCAAATCTGTGTCAGTGGACATAGAAGAAAGTTCATGCTGTCTCCTACTCAAGGCATATGCGACAACGTTTTCCTTCCCCTTGATGTAATGAACATCAAAATCGTACTCACACAAGAACTCTATCTATCTCCTCTACCAAGCATTAAGGTTCGGCTGAGTGAATATATACTGAAGGCTTTGATGATCTGAATGAAGTTCAAACCAATGTCCTAAGAGGAAATGTTGCCATCTTACTAAGGCATGCACCACTGCTGTAAGCTCAAGGTCATTTGTAGGGTAGTTGAGCTCATGAGTCTTAAGTTTCCTAGACTCGTAGGCTATAGCTCGCCCACCCTGCATAAGAACTGCCCCTAAACCATCAAAGGAAGCATTTGTGCAAACAACAAAATCTGCTGAAGGCTCTGGCACGACAAGAATGGGTGCACTGGTAAGCGCTCTCTTGAGCTCCTGAAAGGCTCTATCGCACTTTTCACTCCACTCAAACTTCTTTCCCTTTCACTAAAGAGAAGTGATGGGGTGTGTCACTCGAGAGAATCCCTCAACAAACCGTCTGTAATAACCAGCTAAACCCATGAAACTTCTCACCTCGGTCACAGTGGTAGGTGTTGGCCAATCCATAATGGCATTTATCTTTGATGGGTCCACTGAGATCCCATCACCAGATATAACATGCCCCAAATATTTGACCTCTGGTCTGAAAAATGCACACTTTGACAAGCTGCCAAACAACTGATTATCCCTTAGACACTTCAAGACCTGTCTCAGGTGCCCTTCGTGCTCATTCTCATCTCTGGAATAAATCAAAATATCATCGAGTAACACTACTACAAATTTGTCAAGGAAGGTACGGAATACTCCATTCATGAGACTCATGAATACAGTTGGAGCATTCGTAAGACCAAATGGAACCACAGTGAACTCATATGGTCATATCTAGTGCGGAAAGCGGTCTTGTGAATATCACTATCCACTATCCTCAACTAGTGGTACCTCGACTTAAGATCTATATTCAAGAACACTCGGGCACCCTGCAGCTGATCAAATATGTCATCAATCCTAGGAAGTGGATACCGATTCTTGATTGTTACTTTATTCAACTGACGGTAATCCATGCACAACCTAAGAGATCCATCCTTCTTTACGAAGATTACAAGTGCACCCCAAGGAAAAACACTAGGACGAATGTGTCCTTTCTCTAATAGTTCCTCAAGCTGTATCTTGAGCTCATTAAGCTCTTTAGTGGTCATCCTATAAGGTGCTCTGGAGACTGGTTCTGCTCCTGGTACAAGATCTATGTGAAAGTCAACTGCCTTACAAGGAGGCATACCAGGTAGTTCTGAGGGAAACACATTTGCAAACTCCTGAAGTGTGGGATGGTCATCTAGTGAGGGCACCTTCTCTGCCTCATCCTCTCTATCGCTGATGGTGATAGCATACAACTGACATCCCTTCAGCATGCTTCGCTTAAGCTACATAGTAGAGATCACACGGAGGGACACAGGGCTTTGAACTCCTGAAATCACTGTAGCAGTGCCATCATCATCCAAGCATTCTATCCTCTTCTGATGACAATCTAACTTGGCTTTATGGGCGTATAGCCAATCCATGCCAAGTATTAGACCATAGGATCCAAGTGGAGTAACTCCGATGTCTGCTATGGTGGTCATGCCACCAACCTGAATCTGACAGTCTCTAAGTAAAGAGGTAACAAATACTCTAGCTCCTGAGGCTAACTCTAGCTCCCATCTAACATCTTGCCTAGTTGCCACTAGCCCGCAACCCTCCACCACCGATGGAGAAATAAAAGAGTCAATAGCTCCTGTATCAAATAAGATAGAAACACTACTACCTACAATCATACTTGTGGCCTTAATGACTGTGGCCTGATGCTCTGCTTGGCGGTTATCAATCGCTGCAAATACTCTATGGGCCTTGCCCATGTCTCCAACTATAGGCTCTAACATAGCTGCTTGCTGACTACCTCCTTGAGGATACTCTCCAGCAATGTGCCCCAGGGCACCACAAGTGTAGAAAGGTCCACGTGCCTGAATTTGCATGCACTGAGGTCTAGAATACTGTGAACCAGTTGTCCTAGTGGACCCGCTGTATCCACCCCTAGTTGTTGGGTCCGTGCTAGAGGTGTATAGGGTGACTGAGGTTTCTGATCTCTCCTAGGGCCCTGAGTCTGTCACTGCTTGGGCTTAGAGCCTTGTTGTCCCTAAGGTGGCCTCTGTCTCTGGGTCTGCTAAGACCGTTGCTGCTGCTGCGGCTGAGGGGTTCTAAATGACCCCAATGAGTATCTCTAATTCCCCTTCCATTGGGGTCTCTGATATCCTGAAGCTTGAGGCGCGGGATTCCGGTTCTATGACCTATCCCATGCATCATGTGATCCTCTAACAATCTCGTCGGCTACCAAGGCTTTGTCAACTATGAAGCGCAAGTTTCCTAGTGGTACCATGTGCACCATACCTGCTATAGTAGGAATAAATCCCTTAATAATGCGATTGACCTTCAGCTTCTCATCCCTCATATACTCTACATAAGGGAGGAGATCAATAAACTTGCCCTCATATTGGGCTATTGAAAGTCCTCTTTGCTGAAGATTGTGAAACGCGTCTATACGATGCTGCCGAAACTGCTTCGAGAGATACCTGGCTCTAAATATCTCTAGAAAGGCATCCCAAGTAAGGGTGTCTATGACCAAGTGTCCCTTGAATTCCTCATATTTCCACCAAGTGGAAGCTCCTAATCTCAAGGGATGTATGGAAAATCATGCCTTAAGGTTGCTCCTATAGGGACGCAAACTAAAGCACCTCTCTAGACTCAGAAGCCAAGACTTAGCCTTTGTCCCATTTGTAGAACCTAAGAATAGGGGTGGCTGAAGTAGCATCAACTCCCTGATCTGATCCCCTGTATCTAGGGGTGCCCTCTCAATCCTACGAGCCTCAATCCTAGGTAGCAGCCCTGGTCCACCAATGGACCCAACCTCATGCTCTGCCTGTCCCTCTGCAAACCTAGGTGGAGGGCTCCTACTTCGTTCTTCGATTGAGGACCCACGGCCTTCTATATCCTGATGCACATTTTGTTGTACAACAGGAGGCATTCTGTCAAGAATAATCCCGACAAGATATTGTAGTGCCATCAATATATTTGCATTCGGATTTGGAGGGGGTACGGGAGGAGGATCCCGATTTCCTCCAAGAATTTCTTCCTTTGGCCGAACCTCCTCACGAACCGAGGGGGTACGTATACGGCCTCGTCCACGGTTACGAGCATGACGTGTAAGTGGAGGCATCCTACACAAGCATTTGAAAAGATTTAGTTATAGCGTAGTGGTTTTAGGTTCCCAGTGTTGAAACATGGCTCTGATACAAAAATGTCATGCCCAAAAGTTGGGCAAAAACACACCAACAATTTTTTTTTAAAGACTTAAAGTTCTCTACGTTGCATATGAACATGTCTCGAAGTTTGACTATGTTAATCCACTTAGATAGCTAAAACATATAGGTCTTTAAATTGTTTCTAAAAAGACCAAGTTTGCACTAGGGTTATAGAGGAATCAATGCCAATTTTATTAATAACATTCTTTCTTAATTAAATGCATTTTAAATGTTCCTTTAAAATAAACACGATGATATAACGATTTCAAAAAATCGATAACTATAATATAACAATATTAAAGCCAATTAAAATTCTAATTATTAAATTTATCCAAAGGGACCTATTGAATACATTTAATAAATCGACCTTAATTTAAAGTATAAAAGAGTTAATGCTAATTAATAACTTCCCAAAGGATAATATTAAAAGAAAATTTAACGACTCAATAAAAATATAAAGTATTATTATGTAAATTAGTAACCCTTAAAAAGATATAAAATCTCCAAATAAAATAAATGCTTTAATTCTAATCCTTTCATCTAAGAAATGCTAAACTCCAATTTAATCATTAATTAAATGCTAATTTTTTTTTTAAGAATATGTCTAGATGATTCTATACTAAAGTCAAAATATGGCAACTATCAACTCCAATTGATTTTTTTTGAAATCCATTTACAAAAATTGATATTAATATAAAAATTCTAACCTAACTCTAAACCTAAGAATCCTTATGAATTCAAACTAAAATTCTATAAAAACTAAATCTACCCCTACTAATACTTTTATCAAAATATTCTCCTCTCTGTGGGTTTTATTATTTCTAATATTTTATTATTATTCTTTTTGTTAAGTAGGGAGGGCTAGGGTTTCGAATCTAACTGGGGCGGCAGCGTTTTAGCCATTGGTGGTGGATTCTTCTCATGGGCGGTGGATGGAGTTGCAAGTGGGGCGCGGTTTTCTCCACGGTGGCGGAAAAACGAGCGGCACTGGTTTATTTCCGCGCGACGGAGGAGGCAATGCGGAGGGAGTGGAAGGGAGGAGGGAGTAGTGGGGGCGGCGGCATTACCCCCCGCACCATTGTGGTTACATAGCGGCGGCCGCTGTTGACCCCACTGTGTTACACACAATGGGTCGCGCAGTGGCACCACTGTGTACACAGTGGTGCTTCCCACCAACATCGCCACGGGGGAGGGTGGAGGCTTCGCCTCCCCCCCCCCCGAACTTGCTAAAAAAAAAATGATTTTTTTTTATAAAAAAGGTTTCTCTAAAAAAACGATGGCATAATTTTATTAGGTTAAAAACATTTTATGTATTACACATGGGTTTTAAAATATATATATGTAAAGTTTTACTGCTATAATCTGTCTTTAAAGAGGAGTTCCAGTTAATAACATTAATGGCTGGTTTCATTTATATATATAGTATTAAATATATATGCTAATATATATTTAATATTATATATATGCAAATATATATATATATATAGAATTGTTTAGTTGTGAAATGTTTAAATTCTGGTTTCTTTCTTGCATTTGTAAAAATAAACATTTACCTTTATTAATATATTTATAACTTTATATATATTGATCACTATATATATATAAAGTACCACTAGCTTAAATACTTTAAATAAGTATATACATATTTAGTTCAAAGGGAGAAATTAATTAATTGAATTTGTTTTCTCTTTTATAACAAGAACTTGCTGTTTTAAACATCTAGATAATTTAACTATAAAGGGGAAAATAGCCATATCTATTTATCTATATGTTAAATTAGGAATTATCTCATAACTACCTTTAGATTGTTAAGCTAAACAATCATCTTATCATTTTGCAAAAAAATTTCCTATTTCTTAATATAGCAATAACCCATATAAACTTAAAACTAACAATATGCAAGAATAGGAGAAATTTTATAACAGCAACATAATCACTTAAAAATAATTATTTTGACAACAATACTACAAAGAATAGGAGGAAATGTTTTATTGTATTTAATAACTCTTTACAAAATTACAACTTTCTCTTTCTTCCAAATTACAAAGAATCAATTTTAACCATGGAGGGCTTTGAAACAAATCTGATCTCTAAGCTACTAAATGGAGATTTCAACAAGAACTTCAACACAAGCCTTCCAAGAGAATCCAGCGACACCTCCAAAAAATAGTAGGTTGACAATGGAGGCTCACCTCCCAACCTAGGCCTTTACAAGGCCACCCCCAAACTTGGGGAAACAAAAATGGACAGGTGACAAGCAAACCCATAACAACAACCAAACTGAGAACAAGAAACACAAGGGAAAGCACCCATACCCAGGGTTTTACAAAGGTCTTCAAAAGGCCATAACTAGTGGGTGAAAGTGGACCATGTACCCAAGAGGAGAAGCCAAGCAAAAAGTATGAACAAATGCCACACATGGGCTCAAAATCACTTCCAACATCCCTTCTCACAGATCAAAACCATGGCTTCAAGCCAACAAAATACACCTTATAGCTCCCAAATGCCCTTGGGCAAAGCTTGGCATCATGGAGCTAAACCATGCATGTTTATCCCTCCACACATGGGAGACTCTACATTGCTAGGGCTGTCACTATCCTTTCGCCCCTCAAGGTTATTCTGCCCTCCCTAGGGTGAGTGTGCCTTGAAGACTCCCTTAACAAATTTCATAACACAAATAAAATACAAACTTGAAAAATAAACAACAAAGAAACTCCCATGAACATCAATGGGCTTTCTTAACAAGAAAGCATAAAACTCCATTAATGGCAAACAAACTTTCAACATAACACAATATAAATTTACGCTAAGAACAAATGGAAGATATGACACCAACCTAGAATTCCAAGCTTAAGGAAAAAATGAGTGAAGTTGATAAGCTTTTCCCACTTTATGTTTTTTCCTTCTCCAAGTCTCCTTCCAAAACTAGAGGTCTCTAAGAATAGAGAGTGGGTGAACAACCCTATCTTTCCTCCCAAATCCCCCTAAAAAGGCTCCCATTCTACAAATATCTGATAGTCATTAATGGGGAAGTGACTCAAGTCTATCCCATCTCCCCACTTGCATTCTCCCTCATAAATGGAGTTAAAGGCTCACATGGGAAAGAGGAGAGGGCTTGACCAAATTTCCTAAACTCTGATTTTCGCCACTTTCTAAATGAGATATTTTGGAGGTGCCATAAATGAGCTATGGGTCTCATAATGACTTAAAATTGACTCCTAACCCCTAGTGTACCAAGTGGGGTGGTTAAATTTGACCCTAACTACCTTCTGGAAGCTTATTTGACCCTCCTAAACCTCCCCTGAAGTTAACCTACGAAATTCAACTAACTTGACTCAATCTAATATTTCCAAATCCTGGGGTAAGCATGGGAATTCTATAGGTTAACCCTCCAGTTGGTGTCATACCTATCTTTGTTACACTGACTAGTCATGCCAACACATAACACACACATGTCAAGTGACACAACACAATTAACACATAAGGCATGATTAATTTCACAATTATAAATTAAATTTAAACACAATCATGCATATTACATTTACGAATAAAACACATACAACGAGGTTCCTGTCTCTTTATCTTTTAGAATTTAGAACCTTAGCTTTATAGAATTTACATAGGTCCATTCCTGATTTCCCATTTTAGAACCATGGTCAATCTCCTGCACACTCATTGCAAACATCATTAGTCCAAGAAATCACCAAATAAAACATAACATAATAAATGATATAACTCAAACATATATTCACTAACACTTTGCATTTTCCAGTGATTCATCGTAACTTAAACAACATCTGCATTTGATCCCAATATGCATAAACATGAATTCCTAAATCAATCTACATCATAATAACATTTAATATACGTATTCATCATACTGCATCATCAAGAACTTAATCATAGAAGTAATTTGAATTAACTAACATTAGGCATCACATAAGCATAATAATCATCTTAATCAAAGTGTTGAATAAACATAGTATAGGATCTAACAAATCCTCAATAATAACATATGTTCCATAAGTCTAATGTAATGACCCTAACTGGCCATCTCTTGGATTTTCTCAAATAAACCATATGCAGATTTATAGAAATAGATACATGCAAATGAACATTCGATCCAACAATAATAACCAACGAATATACTCTAGTAACCAGCAAATATATTCCAATAACTTCTCAGAGAAATGGTATCGTATTATACAACAGCAATACAATAACCATGAATTACAAACATCCCAATCTGAAATACATAAATGCAGTAAGATTGAATGATAAAGAACCTGTGAATACAATGACGAACTTTGTTGTGAATCCGTACCATAGACGAACTGGGGCTACGTCCAATCCACCTCTGAGCCAAAAGGGTTTTCGTCCTAAAGGCTGAATTCGAAAGCTGAAAGCTTCCTGATATCTCCAAGAGATAAAGACAATATCCAAAAACTAAGCATCCTCAAATGAGCCTTCAATCCTTCTTTTAAAGCAATGGCTGTGACTCTTCAGTTTCCTCTCTTTGTCTTTTCATATTCTCACTTAAAGTCACTTTTTTAAATAAATATAACCGTTAGTTATAAAGTGACATAATAAAATAAAGTGAGGAATCTTCTGGCATTAAAATGGAGGACCAAACGAACTCGGATGGAGATGTGTGATAGCTTGCCAGAAAGCTCTCGGCGAGACGCTCCGAGTCAACTACTGAAATGCCAGGAACACTGAGTTCTTCCTACTTACTATAAATAGTAAGCATCCTAGAAACCCTGTGGAAACTGATCCGATTGGCCTGAAACTGAAAACACCTAGGCCAAACACCCCTCTAAGCCTTTGCCAAACCTCAGTTAGCCCACCGGACCATGATGAAAGGCTAACTATAAGGCACAAAATAATGTGCCCCGAAAAGGGGACATTACAAATCATCCCTTCCCAGAGATTGCTTGCCCTCAAGCAATCAGTATCTGCATGTTGTGGGCATAATACTTGGGTCCCATATCAACCTCAAGGAGATTGCCCCACTCGACTGCTGTGCTATCTTGACAAAATTGCGACCAGTGAGGTGAAACCACTCAATACTCACCCAAAACAACAATGCATCAGTCATACAAATACCAGAATCCCAAACCACCCCAAGTGCCTGGTTAGTCGAATCAACCTGCTCTATGCTGCCATCATCTGTGAGAAAATCCTCAATCCAACGGAGAACCTCACTCCAACTGAAATCACAAGCACCACTAAGGTCATATGAAGGGGGAATCCTAACCTTATACCAATCAGCTCCATGAATCATTACCAACCGCGAGAATGATCCTCCTGGATCCCACAAACAAAAGGGCCATCCATCTCCCCAGCTGACTGAAAAATCCTGAGGCCTGATGCCCCTATTGAGTGGATCCCCAAAAAGGTCCAACTGCCATAACACCGCCCCTCTAATCTGTCGCCCGAATTGGAAACTGTACTGAAGAGGCAAGATACGCAGATTGTCGGATGAGGCTTCCATCTGCAAGCGAGGAAGCATACCAAACCAATCACTCACCCCACACCTCTGCAATAATCGGGAAAGAAAGTTCCCCGTAGGTGGGCTGAATGGAAAATGAGACATCTCACCATCAACGAGAGGTAGTGCACAAAAAGGCACGTCACCCATCATGCCACAAGACATAACTGCCCATCCTGGACTGCTGGTGTAAGAACCACACTGTACAACAACTGAGCTCATTCCGCTACTCCAACCTGGTGACCACGACTCATCGATAGCAACTGAACTTGGGTCCCAAATCCTTCAATCAGTCTCATCCTTGTCATGAGGATAGGAAATATCTTCCTCCGCTAGCTCAAAAAGTGGATTCTCAAATATCCAATCAACACTCATCTCAAAGAGTAAGTTATCAATCAACTTGAGTTTTGTACTTTCACTATGCTTCATCCAGTCAACATTATGCTGAATCAAAGTATTAACTTCATAAGAGTGAATATCCTCATGCCTTAACTCAGCTGTTGCTACATAAATAGTTGATTCAAAAGATGATTTATCAACCCTATAGTCGTCGACCAAAGGACATGATGCCATAGTGCATGGAGATTCCTTGAAATTCTCAGGTAACTGATCCATGATTGTATCCTTTTTAACCTCGTGGTCCCTATGAATACCAATAGCTTCGTCCCCACTAAGCTGCCCATATGATTGAATTTTGTCTTTCTTTGCATGCCCCTTTATAGGCTGAAACAATTCTTCCTTCTTCTCTTCCACATCATCCTCAATCGTAGATGTACTCACCATATTATTTTGCTCAAAGTCAAAAGAACTCATACCTTCATGTGGCTGATCAATCACTGTGGTCTTTAAAAATTTCATGACAGCATACTCATAATCCTTCTTGTTATCACTAAGGCTTGTGCGATTCACACCCATTGCTATCATTTTATTCTTGTGAACTGAATCTGCTTGTTTATCAAATTCTCCATGAAGTTTTCTGCACACCTCCTTTGTATTTCCCTTTCTCTTAAGCTGCTGCTTTGAATTTGTAGAAGCCCAACCAATATCAGCCTCTTCTGGAACACCTATGTATTGTGCAAAGGGAAGATGGTCACGTATCTTCTTAGGAAGAATGCAATACCTTTGGTGGCTGTTCATAATTGCATCATTTGTTGCTATGGCATGACGCCTCTTACTTGCACCTGTAGATGGAGAGGAAACCTTAAGGGGTCCAAATTACCTGGAAAGTGTGTCACTTAATCGCTGCAAATCACGGTTGAGTTTTTGTTGCGTTTGTTCAAGGTCTTTCCAAGCTTGTGTATTGCTAAACAACCCTGCCATTAGGACCTATCCTGCTGTCCAAACTAGAAACCAATCCAACTGAAGTATCACTACTGTAATACTGAAATTTTGTCAGACAGTTTGCTATCTCTGCATTGATCTCTGCTGGCTGTTAATAAAATCAGACTGCAAAATTTTGGATAACTTGGAAGAGGGTGCTTATCTAGTTTCGAATAAGTTTGAAAGTTCTTCCTCTTGTTCAATTTCTGATTCCCTCTGCTAAAAGTATTTCTGTAATGATCTGAACTAGTGTTTCCCAAGAGATGACTGTAATAACTCTAACTCCTGAAAGTAGATATTGTTCCAGCATTTACTTATGTGAAAGTAACTTTATGGAATACTAGCTTCCCCGGGCTGGCGGTATGTAATTTCTGAATACCACTGTAATAAGCTTGACTGACTGTGTCGTTAATGTTTGCATTCAAAACTGTTATGAATCTAGGTAATAGTTGATTTATTTCACAGACTTTCCCTTTCTGAGATTTATTCAGTATTTTTGCATATTTAAAACAAGAAGAATGGATGCTAGGCAAGCGTACACTAATTCCAACCGATTACCAAACTGATAAAAATTTGCATTTGCATATAAATATTGATGTCTCAAATACATAACATACTACATTCTAGTGTAAAGAGTACCAACCGATCAACATGAACTCATACGTAGGGGGAAGTCGATCCTTTGATGATAGTCTCAAATCGTGGGATCATGAAATAGCCAGCGTGTGCAACTTGTAGTCGATAGCTTACCAAGCTAACGTCGCTTCCTTCTGCAGACTGCCAACCATTGTATAATCTTCTCTCCACCTACGTCTCTCCCAACTGTAATCTCGACCCCAAGCCGGCAGTTAGTAAATCTCAATGAAGCCGTGTGGACATCACCACTCATGGCTGGAAGCTCAAGTCGTGGATGCCTGACAGTGCGTGATGGCTCTCTGGAGTCTACAGATGCCTCAGCCTGTTCTAATGCCCAGCGTTTACCTCCAAAACTCTCCCCGTAGGCTCTTAATAAGGCACGCGCAACAGTAGCAATGGCTTGCGGCTGTTATGGCGTGGTGCAGACCCGAGCTCCTCCTGCGGATACTTCCAACACAGCCGACTGAAATAGTGTTGAGTGCTGCACCTCTTCACCCATAACAATTATGGCCAGGTCATTGACCACGAAACCAGGATATGGATATGCAGTCCCTGTGATGTCGTCCTTCCTAGAACTACGCCTTCTCACTAATCAAATACGATGCCAAAATTAATTAAATTCCAAGCGCCCAGCACAGGATGTCATTCGTTGTATTCTTCACCCGATATATTGATACCACCATTCATTCACTGCAAACCAGAAATAACGACAATAGATCGGCATAGACGAACTTCCAATGTCTATCATGACCAAAATGAAGGAGTCGAGAGTAGTATGCAGAGATTAATTGACGGCAATGAGTTCATTAACGCATCGCATGACCCGTGCCAACAAGAGGAAGAGGCGACAATAAGACATCTTGTACCAGCCGTAAGACTCGATAGCATGTGTCATGCCGAGAATGATTTTTCGCTGTCAAAGACGGCTCCCAGAAATAGTAGCAGCCTTAAAGAATCATTTTCCCAGAAACCTTCGTTAAGCAGCAGAGATTGAAAGACGACTTCCGCAACTCTCCAAAAATAATAAATTTTCTTTCTCGGCCCAATACTAAAGTCGTTAAAAATCCGGAATATTTCTTTTAACATCCATCTCCAAACAATATGCGATAACCGCTTCAAATATCTGGCGCCACCATATAAAACAATAGTACCCCCAAAAAAAAAACGCTGAAATATCTCTTTCACACTTTAGACTTTAGCGCAAATATTATATTTGCTTCCCACGAACATAAATTTCTATTAAATACGCCGCTTCAGGATACTCAATAAAATAATTAGACTTTTGTTTTAATTTACGGCCTCTTCTCAATCCAATATTGGACGCCACTTTAAAAAAAAGGCACCCACGGTAATATTAGTAATTTAATCCCGAAAACTATATTCATATATAGTCCGGCAAAGACGTTTTCAATTCAAAGTTTGGCACTTTGTTTTAACCGCATGAGGATGTGCGCTGTTTCCTTTCTTCTTCTAGAACTGTCGAGGTCATTCTTCGGTCTGTTTCCCTGATTCGAACAAATGCACAGTCTTCGCTGTGAATTACTTTCAGAAAATTTCCCTTGCACCCGTATCGTGATTATACTTGCCCACGAACTGCAAAATAAATCTGTGCTTGGAAAGTAATCTATGTCGACTCCTTGGAGGGTATATAGTCCTTGTGCTGTAAATGAGCAAAGAAAAACTCCAATATTTTGTTCTCAGACTTTATATGGTGAAATAATAACATTTGGTTCCAAACTTATATTTGTGTTTCTAGAATGAAATATTCAACGCCCAGGCTTTGATACCACTGAAATGACCCTAACCGGCCATCTCTTGGATTTTCTCAAATAAACCATATGCAGATTTATAGAAATAGATACATGCAAATGAACATTCGATCCAACAATAATAACCACCGAATATACTCTAGTAACCAGCAAATATATTCCAATAACTTCTCAGAGAAATGGTATCGTATTATGCAACAACAATACAATAACCATGAATTACAAACATCCCAATCTGAAATACATAAATGCAGTAAGATTGAATGATAAAGAACCTGTGAATACAATGGCGAACTCTGCTGTGAATCCGCACCGTAGACGA
>MU224885.1:1054797-1078381 GCA_018584345.1 Thuja plicata
AAGAGATGTTAAGTAAACTAATTATATTAGTTAGTAATTAATGGATATCATGAAGGGTCATGATCCTCCAAGTTGCTAACCCTTTGTATAATATATATGGTTGATTGGAATGAGGAATCAATCAATATCAAAGGCCATTGCTTTCCTCAGACCAACAAGAGAAGATTATTCACTTACCTATTCATCCATTTCCTTAACAATGTATGGATGTTTTGAAGTCATTTTGGCAAATCCATAGAGGTTGCGTCTGGTTTCCAGGTTCCATAATTAGTTGCAAATTCATTTCAATATCAATAATTGCAAATGTATGCTTTGTTATTATCTATTGAATAAATAAAAAAATCTCTGCCAGGCATTTGCTAGTATTTAGATTTCATTTCATGTATTGTCTGTCATTTGCAAATTCCGATATATTTATTCTCAAAAAAGAAAAAAAATTCAGAACACTGCAAAAACGATAAGAAAACTCACACAATAACAGGATTGGTTAGAGGTTGAGCCAGCAGGACTCATCACAGTGGTATCAGAGCGGTTTCCGGCCATCCTATTGGGGTTTGAAAAAAAAAATCATTGAGTTCACACAATTGACATTTGAGTGACCAGCACTCTTGTTTTTGTTTGGGTATGGGAAAGTGGCATAGCTTGGAATAGATCGTTAAGGACCTTGCTCAAGCTCAACAAAGGTTATATTATGATTTGCAGTGTTATGAAGATTATCTTTTGAGGAAATCCAGGCACTCATCCACACCTACAAGTAAAGATTCAACACAACAGTACCATAAGGAAAATGTTGTGGAAGGATCTACAAATGTTGGCACGCAAGTTGTAAGTGTCAAAGACGAACAATGTGTGTAGAGAATACAAGCTATAATAATTCTGATTTTATGAACAATCCATTACCTTCACAAAATCATAAGGTGACAAATAAATCACATGAGGATGATCATGTTATGGATACTCCTAACATTAGCACTAAAGTTTTGCCTGTGGAACGTGAAGAATGTATTGGGGATTCAAGCTACAAACAGTCTGATTTTGCATATCAGACCATAGAAGATGTGAATAAGACACAAATTCTGTGTGATGGATGGTTGTAGAGTGCAAAAGGGCAAAGAAGTTGGCTGCCCAAGCTAAACAATGTTTGCAAGAGGTCAAAGAACATTGCAACCAGATGGATCAAGCAAAGAAACAAGGGGAGTCACACCTTAGATCTCTAATTCTTCCAAGGGAAGAACATATTAAAATTGAGCATGCAAAGGAGGAGCTTCTTGAGGCAAGAAATCATGAAAATTATGCAATTATGTGTGAACAACAGAAGAGGTACGATTTAGAAATTTTTATAAGTACTCATAACTTGCATCTTGAGACACATGAGTTACCTTTGGTTGAGAGGCCATTAAATGCTCAAGTCTTAGACCACACACATAGTGGATCAACCACTAATGTATTTGCTACACATGAGACTGGGGAAGAATTAGATCATTTCCTCGCCATGCGAGAGCAACATGGGGATGATACTCTATCATCCTATTTACCTGTTGGTATCCTTCACATCCCCTCAGGTCGGTCTTGCAGTTTTGAGGGTGCTGGTTGGTTTTGTATCAGCAACCTAAGAGAGGCGATTACATGTTATTCAACAACTATAAGGGGCATTCAGCGCATCTAGGACAGTTCAACAGAGGGTGGAGATTGTTGTTGTGTTGTGAGTGCTCAGTTATTCCTTTCTCCACAGAGTAGATGAATGCGTGTATTGTTTGCATTGAGACTTGGGTGTTGACGAGGTTGGCACTACAGTTTGGATGGGTCCTATTGGTTGGCTTCACCTTTTTTGGCATGGTGAAGTTGAGATCAGAGTTGAGAAACAGAAGTCGGAGGATGTTCTTCTTGGCAGACTTTTATTCAGGATTTGGGATTCAGGTATATTTTGTTGGACGCTTTTTAGTGTGTTGTTGGATCTTTCGCTTGCATCGGGATTCCAGTTTGGGTTCACTGGGGAGTATTGCAGTGTGTACATGGTGTGGATTACTTGTAGTTTCACTTTTGATCCTCATGTACATGTTTTGTTTCAGATGCACCATTTCAGTGCGCAGAGATTGGAAAGTTGGGTTGTTGTTCATTTCTATGCAATTGTGGTTATGTTGGTGCTTCAACAATTGTGTTTCAGTATGGGACATTTCACAGTGTTCCTTTGGACTTCCAGTGTAGTCGAGTTTCTTTGAAGTCATGCTTGCTTGGGGACAAGCAATCTCAAGGAGGGTGGACTATAATGTCCCCATTTTTGTGAGTATCAAAGTTTGTTGGATTAGCCTATCACTGGCCCTCATAGGCTAAAGTAGTTGGATAGAGGGTCCCCTTTTTGTAGAGATTAGAGTGTATTATCTGTCAGAGCTCAGTATATGTTCAGGTTTGCCTTCACTAGACTCAGTTTGGCTCACTTACTATCTATAGTAAGTGACTATTTCAGGAAAGTCATGGTTATTATTTATAGCAGGGCACCTGAACAGGCTATGATTGCAATGTACAGTTGGTTTGATCAGATAATGAGGGATTTACTATTTATAGTAAGTCAGTGGTTGATAGAGAGGGACCCTTAATATTTTTAGTAAGGCAATTGGTTGCACAGTGGACACAATGGTTGACTTCTAGGTTCAAACAAAATTGAGAAATTCAAATAATGATTATTTGCGGAGTTATGTAATTATTAATAGAGTCATTACTTTATTAATAAAGTGCAATTATAATATAAGGTATTAAAAAATTCACTTTATGTGCAATGGGGCCATGACCCTCATTTAAGTGATTTTTAAAGTGCATTAATTAGTTATAATCTGGAGGCTAAATATTAAAATATTTTAATAAAGTCATGTGCACACATTTAATATTACTTTAAATGATATTAAATGATTAAGAAGTCTCTAGAAGGGATCGACCAGCTTTGAGAAGTTTATAAAAGGGTTCAAAAAACAAATGGAACTCATTATTATTGATCATTTTCAATACTTGGCTTTGTGTTTTGGCATTTGGAGGAGAGAAACCAAGGGTTTCTATATTTTATGGGCTGTTTGGCATTGGAGGATGATCATTCTTCAGGGTCTTTGCAATATGAGGGTGTGAAATATCTCCTGAAAGTTTGCCTATGAGTTTGGCTTCATTCAGAAGTCAAAATAGATTATATTTGTGAAGAATATCGAAGGGTTTGGGGTGCTGCTACAGTACCCGTGAACAGTGACGCTACAGTATCCATGTACAATGTTGCTACAGCACCTTCCTCTTGGCACGTGGGGTTTATATCAAGCAACAATTAAAGTTTGTCAAGTGCAGAAGACGTACTTATTGGAGAATATTTATTTGGGACTTTGATTACTAGTTTGCACTTCCAGAATTTGCTGTCATAACAGTTTCATATCTGCAGTCACTGACATTGAATTCTGAGTACGAAAGTATTGCATGCCAACTATTTGTGATAATGCCTATGCATTTTTCAATCATCATAATCAGTCTAAAATGCTGCAATATAAGAGTTTTGGAGCTGCATACGATTTGTTTGTTAAAATACCTCCTTGCTGTAGGTGTTTAATTGCATAGGTAGGTTGCTTGCCAAGTATTTGCATTAATGTCCTTTGGCCGTAGGTACCCAACAACGATCTTATTGCATAAAAATATACCCTGTATTACATCCTTAACTCAATTCAGGCATTTGCATACGTTCATTTGAGTCCATCGAATGCATATTATTATTATCTTCATTGAAAATACCAAAAAGAATCACCAATCAGCAAGTTTCAGGTTTCATTTGGCAAGTGTTTGACAAAATTCCTAAGGGTTGAAATCAGTGTTTTGAGGGTACTTACCAAGGGACATCACAATTATACTTGGCGAAAATGTTCGTATGACATTTTCTACACTTTTCCTATGATTACAATTCACAACTGTTGCATGGCTTGGTCCATTTACAATAAAATAATCTTTGTACACTTTTATAATTAATTAATTCTAAAAGGAATAAAACAATTCTTTTGTAAATATATTGTAACATTCAAAATAGACCCTTTATGTGACATAAGTACTTGATAAGATTCTTCCAGTCACAATAGACAAATTTAACATGATGTTAAAACCACTAGACTGGATGAAAATGCATGGAAACTGATTATTGTGTTGTGTGAAGCTCAACGCCAAACAAGTGCATTGCCCATTGGGCAACAACCCATAAATGAAGATTGTGTCCTGTAAATTCTCACCCTTCCCAAACCAATTAAAAAAACCATAACTAATTTTCTAAACCAAATTTTTGAAAAGAGGTCCCGTAGTGGACAGCTCAAGCCATGATGAAGAATGTAAAAACAAACTATTTGGGGAGCTCATAAATGATGAATATGACCATATATGTTGTTACATGCACAAGCTGAAAAATATAGCCACCAAAAATTTGGAAAGGCCTCTAGTCAAAGTTGCATGGACATGGATATGGATAGAAATATGGATACAGTATCGGATATGGATATGCCCATATTTTAAGATCCCTAGCATGGACATGGCTGGATATGTTCATAAAACACACATATTTAGCACAAATTTCTAAGTTATTAGAGGAGATTTTTATTACTTCAAAAGCAACTGACACATAATTGCGACATATATAATTATAGGTTGATTTAGCAATTTACAATATACAAAAAAATATACAAACCAGGACCTATAATTAAATCAATGGTTATGTCATTTAAATTGAAATTAAGATAAAAAACTGTTCAATTTAAATATAATTAATAAAAATATATATGTAAATTTATATAAAATTTTAAAATTCAAACATAAAGAACTAGATAAATAATAATAATTTAAACAAAAAAGAATTCCATGAATGAAGTTTTTAAAATTAAGTTTAGAAAGGTTCATGTCAATTCTTTTTAACTTCAAATCACATAATATCCAACATGGCTGGAAACTAGTGTTTTGGTTGATTATGGGTATGAAAGCCTATGCGTTTTAGAGTTGTATTTGTATTGAATACCAAAGTTCCCAGGTTCGGACTCGGCGAGAATGACTTGACTCGTGACTCGACAAAATTTAAAAACCCTTAAAATTTAGAGATTACTAAGGATTTAAAACTTGTTTCATGCACCCATTATTGAATAAATCTTAAAGAAACAATAACTACTAAAGTTTGATCAGATTTGGATATAGAAGGAATTTTATATTTATTTCAATTACTATCTCACAACTATGATTGATGTATATGATAACTTGCAAAGTAGATTGCTGCCGATATATAATGAACACAACTAATTCAAGATGAATTAATATCAATCTGCATATAATATGTAAAGGAGATTGATGTGTATTTGTCTTGCACTTTTTTATTTTCTGTACTTAAGATTTGAATCGATATCAATCACAATATATATGGTAAGAAGAGACATGTCTATGTAGAGACATGTCTCGATGTGAACAATGTTCACGTGGAGTCATGTCTCTACGTAGAGACATGCTCCAATAACTAATGTCTTTGTTGTTAACTAATCAGCGATAGTAAATCGATTCTCATAATCGATATTAATATCGATTAGTAGTATCAATATCATCGATACTTCATATTGATTTACTCATCAATATAATCGATGCATTACATTGATTCATTATATGGATCATGTTTAGTATATAATTGATTCTCATCATTTGTATCAATTAGCATGATTAATAATTATATAAATATAATCTTAGTTATGTATATATCTGTATACATATATATAATAATAAAGAAGCAATTACTTTATTATATATATCTATACATATATATACATAATAATAACTCATTAATTATTAATCATACTGATGATATCTATGATCAACATTATAAAGATTACTCATGCATATGATTTCATCGATAGGATTAATCTGACCAAAGCTACAAATCATTAACACTCCCTCTTAGCTAGGAAGGATGATCATAATGTAAATACAGTAGAACCACACATAGTGTGGAAGAGATATCACCTCAATGTAATATCAAAATTTATGGCATATCCATGGATATCAGATCTCATGATACCCACCATAATGGTACCATCTCATGATATCAGGAGCAATGGTCTACAAATATCAAGACTCATGATATTCACCAAAAGCTCACAATATCCATTATGGTATGTGCACAAGCATCAACCATATGATGCCTACCATAGGGATATCAATTCATGGCATATCCACGGATATTAATACACTTAATATCCACCATGAAATATCTCAGCAATATAACTCATAGATATCAATTCTCATGATATCGACCACTTAGTTAATATTACTTGAGAGGTATTAACTATCATGACATGTCTACAGATATCAAGTCACATGATATCCATCATGATAGTGTGGTTAACTATTGTAAAGTCGTCACCTTACAATAACAACCAAAAGTACAAGTGTTCATCATTGAGTGATCGTCACCTCGCAATGATGCTCACAGGGGCCCATGAAGTCATGGAGTCACACACATGACATCCACCTTGACTCATCTCAGAGGGTGGATCCACCATGGCTCATCCAAGAAGGTGGAAACAAAGGTTTTCACCTCAAACTTCTCGCTCAAAGAGAAGAATGCAATAAGATGCAAAATAATGGATCACTGATGCTGAAAAAATCCTTTTCAGCTAAAGCTTCATTCTCTACCATACCAAGCTTGTCTCGAAAGTACACAAACTTCTCTCTAGCAAGAGGCTTGGTGAGAATATCGACCGTCCTTTCTTCAATGATAATGTACCTCGACTGAATATCATTATTTTGCACGATATCTCACTTTTGGTGAACCCCAAGCTCACCAAGTATCCACCTATCCAAGAATATCATGACCTAGGAGTTAGCATACAGGCCTTCTAACCTTCATACATGGAACTCCATCCCATGAATCATTGTCCTCTAACTGAACACTAGAGAAACCATCTCGACTTGGTCTACTCCCTTTGAATCAAGATCTTCTGATGTCTACTGATGCAGACCTTCCTAGTTGCTCCGTTTGTCACGGAAGCATACCCTTCTCACATACTCCTATCATGGATTTTATCTTGCTTTAAGAGACTCTCATTATCTGACACAATTATTTGTTTAATGATCACAACATTGTGATAAGGAGCAATTTCCCGTACACAAATGTACTTGTCTGATTCCATAGTAACATGAGTGAATGTAATAAACTATGGATTTATCCGTAGGCCTGGCAACACCAAACATTCATGATAATGTGGCTCCCTTCTGAAGCTCTAAGTACATGCGTCAACCTCCTAACCTCCTAACCTCCTCGTTCAAGGTTGCCTCCAATGGATTTGTCAGACTCCCTAATGTTATTTCCTCCTCTTTGAAGAAACGTTTTCAGCCATCAACTTAGTCCCATGACTGCAAGCATCAAGTCCTTCCTCCCTTTAATACAATCACTTATGCTTCTTGATCACAACTTTCATAAAGATATGCAAGTAAAACTTGAAACCATCGTCGTTAGATTATTAACCTACACTACTTTCTTCCTCTAATAAAATAATATTGCACATGTCACTACTAGAATTAATGTCACATCATTTTCCTTCACATCGATCATGTTTATGCTGAAATATCCCTCTGGAAATATTGCCCAAAATTTCCTCTTCTAGAGATGTCTCAACTTAGTCCTTAAGACTTCATCCCATTGTCATGCCAATCATCCCATTGTCATGCCCAACTGCCAAAAGATTTGTCTCTACATCAAAAGACTTCAAACACATAGTGCCAACTTCAATGATATGTCTAGAATCTTACACACCCAGTGGTGGAGTATCACAACAATACAAAATGGGACCACTTCCAAAGTTTGTAAGCCAATGCAATGTGAATCTAAGAATTCTTTACAAGCATGCTCAAATGTCATGCGGCTGAGAATTTTTGTAAGTTGTTTTCCAGCAATGAGAGCGATACATGCATATGGGCTCAAAGCTTAATCAGTCGATGTAAATCACCACCCAAATTGCACCAAGGCTTTTTGCAACATACAAGCTCGACGACATATATCTTTGTCTTCTACAGTCGATCGCATATACTACCAATTGCATCATACTCTGCGATTCGGAGAAGGCAACAAGAAGTCGATCTCAGGAGCATTGCGATACATATCTCGACACATTCACCCAGCAATATCATTACATCCGATCCTCGATAACATCAGAAATTGCTTCACTATTTTGTAATTTCAAAAACATATTGGAAACGGGTGGCAGACATAAATTAAGAGAAGGCATCATCAATACTAATCACTACGATATGCGTACTGTGCATAATGAGCTTCGTCTCTGGCAGTCGCAACTTTACCAAGCACGTATCCAATCGACATGACGACATCTTCATTCCATTCATCATCACATACACACTTTGACTTTACACCCACCAGTCACACATATTGTCGTCCCATACAATTACAAACTACACATTGACTACAGTAACCATATACAATACATGCCATTCATAGTCGATTTATAGAAGACAATATGATCACTACAGAGACTAGTCGTCTTTGTCAATGATTGCAGTGCTCATGGCATTAGATTTGTATGCATCATATACCTCACAGTGATACAGGCATCTGATTGTTGATTATATTTGTTCATTGATTTTAGACGGAGGGTCTGACATTAGTTTTGCAGTGAAGATCATTGTCTGGGCTCGCAGCTTGGACAGATCGACCCATCATCACAGTAGGTGGAAATGTTGCATGCCTACTCGATTTTCGTGCTCATAGCTGAAGGATCTCCATTACATACCATTTGTATATCGTACATCTACGCCTTTCAACACATATGTGGCATTAACAGAATTTTCAACCATTAGGCAATATAAAAGAAATCGGTTTATCTAAGTCACACAAGTATATTTGAACTTCTTTGCCAGATAACTTTCACGGTATCATTAGGAAGTTTCATTTACCAATACTACATCAATGTTCCAGTATCCTTCTACTGTCGACATCATATATCGTGCTCTTCAGAAGACACGATCATTCATGTAAATTGTGCTTATATCCTATAACAATTCCCAACCAGGAGGGAGTCAAACTGTGGTCTTCCGACGATGATGGGCCCATGATTGTTAATTCTATTTTCCATCAAATGATGTCGATAAGCTCACAATATATAGGGATGATATTCATGAAATGTAGGGCATGCAAATACTCCTCTATATTCCATGTTTTTGCTGTGATTCATGACTCAGATAAGATCACAAAATGTCTGATGTTATGTCCGTTCAAGAGATATCAGAGTGCCGACAGCAACCAATGGTCACTCAATAGTCTCAACACACAATTGCTGAGGTTGTCTTCAACATGCGATGAGGTGAATTTCAAATGAGTGAAATCATACATGGTCTTTAAACTAATTTGTGCCAACTTTCATCCCACCTTATGAATGGCATTGGGCTTCATCAACGTTTGCATTACAGAGTATGGTTGTTGTGATTTAGTAATGAAATCTTGGATTGCCTTAATACTTTGCAGTGAGTGGTATCTTATCCTGCGTGATTAAGCAACTCTCAGCAATTTTGGAATAGTTATGAGTATCATTCAGATCTTTTGGACTCAATAGAGAATTGACGGAAGTGTGTTCATTAAATTTGCCAATCTTCATGGGTTCTACTTTACTACGGCATAGTATGTCCTTGCCTTGCTTGAGAACTTGTGCGAAACAAATGAGTTAGGATTGTTCACAAATCCTAGTGTCGTTGGTTTGATCATTGCAAGACTTTTACAATTGTTTTGACGCAGGAAACAATAGTACCACATAGGCAAAGAAAAGCAACTGGTCTTTAGGATCTTCCTTTAAGCGGTAAAACTTTGTTTAAAGGAACCTGGCTCTGATACCATGTTAAAGTTTGATCAGATTTGGATATAGAAAGAATTTTATATTTATTTCAATTACTATCTCACAACTATGATTGATGTATATGATAACTTGCAAAGTAGATCGCTGCTGATATATAATGAACACAATTAATTCAAGATGAATCAATATCAATCTGCATATAATATGTGAAGGAGATCGATGTGTATTTGTCTTGCACTTTTTTATTTTCTGTACTTACATTTGAATTGATATCAATCACAATATATATGGTAAGAAGAGACATGTCTACGTAGAGACATGTCTCCATGTGAACAATGTTCATGTGGAGTCATGTCTCTATGTAGAGACATGCTCCAATAAATAATGTCTTTTCTGTTAACTAATCAGCGATAGTAAATCGATTCTCATAATCGATACTTAATATATAAACAACACTTAACATAATCGATTTTAATATCAATTAGTAGTATCAATATCATCGATACTTAATATCGATTTACTCATCAATATAATCGATGCATTACATTGATTCATTATATGGATCATGTTTAATATATAATCAATTCTCATCATTTGTATCAATCAGCATGATTAATAATTATATATATATATATATATATATATATATATATATATATATATATATATATAATCTTAGTTATGTATATATGTGTATGCACTATACATACATATAATAATAAAGAAGCAATTACTTTATTATATATAATAATATATCTATACATAATAATAAGTCATTAATTATTAATCATACTGATGATATCTGTGATCAACATTTTTAGAGATTATTCATGCATATGATTTCATCGATAGAATTAATTTGACCAAAGCTACAAATCATTAACAATAACATCATCAAATAGAAGCTAATTTGACCACATACATAAACATACATCCATCACATAAGTACAAACGTAAATTGTAGCTAAAGGAAATAGCAAACTTAGAATGGAAGCTTTAGGCAGGGCCTCTGGAATTAGTATGCATTAATAAATTTCATTAAGGTGGTTTTTATTTCTCGTGGATCATTCTTGAACTAAATGTGCTTTTACTATGTCCTAAGTTTCAGGGCTACGAACCTTTGGGCAGAGAATGTGATGTCCCCAAATTAGCAGGTTCTGGGAGCCTAATTGTGGTTAGCCCATCATCGCGACCCTCGTCAGTTGACAATATGTTTTGGGGGTCTCAGTCACAGATTGGCCATTTTTAGTACGTCTGGACTTACTATTTATAGTAAGTCAATCTGGGCCAGTTACTAATTTTGGCAGTGCAGTGAGTGGCCATGTCGATCAGTCATTGCCAGCAGTGAATGCGGGTTTTATCACATGAGTTCATATTTGTTAATTAATTGATGTTAATTAATAACTATATGTTATTAATTAATAATAAAGCCATATTATTATAATAATACTTTATTATTATAATAATTAGAAGTTGCTATCCCAGAGAGTGGTTAACTGATATATCTTTTTGGAAACTATGGCTACCGAAGGATTATAAATATGGATTCATTCCTAGAGTTGATCATCGAATATTTTATATAAAACTTGTCTTGGGAATTGTTCCTGATTATCTAATCTATGCCCTTGCTGAAGTATAAGGGTCAAATTAGCTTTTGGAAGACTGATTCTTCTGAAGCTAATCTCTAATTGGTTGCTGTTGTATAACCAAATTACATCTTCCTTCATATTGTTCGCCTGTGACTTGGAGGAAGAAATTAATTCTGAGATTATTTTATCCTTGAACTGAGACCTGCTGAAGAGGTCGATTTGGGCGTCTGGAATAGAGGAGTCATTGCAGATTTCGATACAAGTGTTCTTGGCTTGGAATCGAACCAATACATTAAGAATCGGCTGTCATTTTCTGGGGATTCGATTTATTTTAAATCAGAATCTTTCTTTTCTGTGAGACTTTATTTAGCGGCAGAACTGGGACGTCTGGGGTGTGACAACATTGCTGTGGTGAGGCGTCAACCGTGTGGCTCTCCATAGGCCACGTTTTTGTTGTGATAAGGCATCAACTCGTGTGGCTTCTCCTAGGCCACGTTTCACTTGTGTGGCACCACGTAGGGTGGCGGATTGCAGACTAAATTGTAGCTGTTGTTGCCGTGGAGAATATTCAACCCGCGCGTGGAAAGAAAGGGCATTCAGCAACCACGTTTCAGTCAACGTGAGGCACCAGGCGGAATTACAGGTTCATTTTATAAATCTGTTTTACTTTGTAGCAAATAATTAATGTATTGTATGAGGCGTGGACATATTGCAGGTTGTAATGGTTGTTTAAATGCATATGATAGAAATATGATCAATGAAAATTAAATTCAAACAATCAATTTCAAATTCAATTTGCAAAAAGAGTAAATTTGCTAAGGACATTCGAGTCAGAGCCAACCAGGTTCATTACAGAGAACTTGAATTTGACAGCTCTTGTTTCAAAAAATCTAGAAAAGATGAACAAAAGAAAGAGATAATGTTGTAAAGATGTAATTTTAAAGCATTCAAGATGCTGCATATCTATGAACTGAATTGGCATTTATCTTGTGTGCTAATATGTTCAAGCAGATCTTCAATTCAAGTTGTAGCTTTAGGATTGCTAAGTGGTAAACAGTAATTGTGATCCCTTTGTATAATTACCTTTTGTTTGAATATAACCTTTGCTACATGCCATGTCATGTGAGTAGAAACACTTACACTCATTATTGCATAACCTTTGGGAATAAATTGCATTGAATTGTCTCTGCACAACATTTTATCATTATTCTAGTTTGACATAGAACACAAAATTTTCCCTTTAAAGTGCATGTAAACGACTGTGCATTGTGATGGCTAGATTCAAAATTGTCTATTGTCGGCCGAGTCAGATGGCTTAGACTCGACAAGTCAGGGGAGTTAGGTGACTGACTCAACCGAGTCCGAGTTAGGGTCCATCTGACTCGTCGAGAATGATTCGATTCGCTAACTCGCCAGACTCACCTGACTCACGATGAGTATGGGAACTCTGTCGAATACGGCATTACGCATGCCTAGAGGGGCATGGGTGTAACCAGCTACTCTACGGCTAGTTTAAAAATGAGGAATTGGGGGCATTATTCCCATTTGTAAAAATAGTGGATAACAAGTTAAAATGTCAAATTTAGCTAAATTTTCATGGATCTTCTTGTTCAATTGGGTCTTTGGACCTTTCTTTTGAATAGTTACTTTGACTGAGGTCTAAGGGAGCGGTATGTGACCTAGGATTTTAGTATATTTTGTTCCTTCAATTGATGAAAATCTAACCCGCCATAGTGAGGCTTTGAGGCATTGATTCTATAGCCAATTTAAGGGGCCTCAATTCCATAGAGAAAACATTTCTCATTGGCTGCATACATTAAAGAAAGGATTCAACTAGTCAAAGCTTGCACCTCAGAGCTCATACCATATAGGCTTTGACCTAGCCGTTGAGGTACACAATAAAAGAGATTTAAGGAATAAAGAAAACTCCAAGTTGATGGGATCCAAGACAACATCATAATCTTCAATCTTGAAAAATATAGTAAAAAATTGGAGAGATTTTTATTGTGGCAAGAGAATGGGGACTATGTGAGTGATGAAAAAAAGTTGTATGAAATCTTTAGGATAGCTAGAATTTAAGACTCTTTCTTCACTAAGTTATTAACTTATAAGCAACTAGTACTTTCTTTGGAAGCAGAAGCTTTTGTGGTTGCCATGAGTAATCTTGCTTTCCTAGCTTCATGCTCCAACTTCCACCAATCACGCAAAGCTTCTAATTTCTTGCACACCCTATTGTCACCATCATCTTGTGTGCTTTAGCCTATGTGAACTGTCACATTTGAATCCTTAAGTGTAAAACATCTTTAACTGCATGCATTGGGCAGCTATTATTCCTGTTTTTTCAATGCAAAAATGATCATTTATTGTCAAGTCAGAACTTGGTTCCCAGGACATCCATCTATTCAAGTCATTGCAGGTCCATTCTAACAGTAGGTATAATCTGGACCCAACTTGTCCATCTGCACCTGTATAGTTCAGAATCAGTAGTTTTGTCGGGTCTAAAAATTGGTCTTCTTAATTGGTTGCTTAAATATTTGTCTACATGGAAAAATGATTGAGGAATTGCATGTAATCTGAGGATGACTATCAAAAGAACCTTGATAATTACCAAGATCAAGTATGTACAGTTTTTCTTGCAATGGTTAGATTGTTTGGTTGGACAAATGGTGGGACTATTGTTTATGACACTGATGTCTTTTTTTGCAACTTTTATGCCTTATTCACAGTTACAAAAGCCTCTTGATCATGGTCTTACAAATCTCTTCATTTCCATCCAACATTCTCTTCTTTCCTGCTATAAGACCAAAATAATGTACGTTCCTAAGCTTTGGTGATGACCGAGATGATTGTCTTTGTGTGAACCAAGTGCACAGTAGTCACTTTGTGCTTGAAGAAATTGTTATAGTTCCTTGAAACCACACCCTAATGCATTATTGACGAATTTACTTTTTCTGTGCAATATTTTTCTTGCCACTGCTTTTTCGGAACTAGTTATTTTATCATCTTAGTCATCAGTTCATTGGACGATGGTGTGTTCATTAACGACAGTCATTGCTACCTTTTTGTTCATAGACAATAATGGGTTACTTTTGGAAGCATGCTCATTATTGGATAATAATGGATTAGCTACAATTTTTTCAAAAGTTGTTGGTTAGTCAGGTTATTGCACTTCTGTTCCCTGCAGTGCAAAATGTCACGCACCAGATCTTTTTGTTTTTTCTAATTATCCTTCTTTGGGTCTTCAATTATCCAGATTATGTCCTTCCTTAGACAAGCTATAGAGGTAAGCTCTTTTTGATCTTCACTGTCTTAATTAGAGTCACTCAACCCCTTCACCCTCACATTGGAATTTCCCTCCCTTTACAAATTCATAAACTGGTCACTAGCATTGTTGCCAATTGTAATCGGCAAAAACTTCATCCTGGTATGGCAATTGGGTCAGTGAACCATCTTACTTCAATCTTTCAACATAGAGTTCTCTATCAAATTAATTCTTTCATTTTTCAATTGAATGTTTGTATACTTAATCTTTCCCATATTTGTGATGCAAATCTATGCAACAATCTCATTATCTTCCCTGAAAAACTTCATCTCTTTCCAAAAGTCAATCTTATCATGCACCTCAAAACAATATAAAAGCAAATGGAATAAGCAATTCCTTTTGGAGTGCTTGCATGTGAGATTTCATACACCACATTGATGTCAGTTGGTGATGACCTCAAAAACTATCTTCAACTTCTTACTAACTAGTGATTACTCATCTTAGGTTAGGTAATCTTTTTTTTGAGACATTTACCTTCATCGCCATTTCATTGGCAGTCCGAATGGATTACAGTTATGGCCAGTGTTTTGACTGCTGTGAACTGTAAACTTGGTTAATTTTTGTCCGTCTCTTGGTAGCATTTAGTTTTCCCTGACATTTTATTTCTTGATCTTCTTGAAGCTAGCTTAATTTCTTCTTTTATACATTCAAATAGCCATTTTGTTAAATGAGATATAAGCATTTTGTACATTTAACCAACCATATTGTAGAAAATAGAAAACATCCCATTACACAATGTTCATTAGTAATTTCTTTAAAATGATATTTTCTAGGCTGGCAGCGTATTTTCCTCTTTATTCGTGAAGTGTTCTTAAAAATTATTTTATGTAAGACCAATTCTATTTTCTTGCATATTACTTGTCCCTTGAAAATTGAAAGGCTTTAATTACAGGTTTTTGGATAGCTGTAGTTACTATAATATGGTTATATAGGTTGGGAAGATGGCAGATCTTGTTATGTGGAAGCCTGGATTCTTTGGTGCAAAGCCTGAAATGATTATTAAAGGTGGTGCAATTGCTTGGGCACAAATGGGTGATGCAAATGCAAGCATTTCAACGCCTGAACCAGTAAGTAACTTCAATTTTTCATTTTCATGTTGCGGAAATGAATTTTTGGGTTTCATTGTCATTTTTAATTCGAAGTTCTTTTTGTATTTACATTCAAATACATAACAGCATCAAAATCAAAACTGTTAAGTATAAGAGTCATCATCGATTCCACAATTCAGAAAAACGCTTTTCTCACCTTTTTAGCAAGGATGAGAATTAGAATCAGGCTTACCTTTTGGTCACTATCTACCCATTAGTTTAGTCTTTCAGTATTTTTCTCGTAATAGCAGGAGAACTGGTATACATATGCCATTTTTGGGTTGTTGCCAGGGCTATTTTTCCGAGACCATCATCTCCACTGCTTTTAGATTTTGAAATTGGATCTAGAAAATGCCTTCATTGGGTGACACCATGCAAAAATATTTGTATTTGTTTTTTGTCTAGGTATTGCAAAGAAACTTATTATCACCCATGAGAACCTTATTCTGACAAAAGAAAATTGAACCTATATGTTATGAGATTAAGTCTATTTTTGGGAAGACAGTACACGGATCTTCTAGCCATGAAACTAATTTTAAATCCAATGTCTCTAGATTATACACAAAGATTTATATTGCAAATTTAAAAGAAAAATATGCACAAATTTTAAACATCTTATCTAAGTTTTGCTTCACTTTCACTTCCAGGTCCTCATGAGGCCCATGTTTGGTGGCGTTGGTAAAACTGGAAACTCCCATTCAATTGCTTTTGTAAGCAAGGTAAGCTAAGCACATGGATTGGAAGTTCTTGAATTCTATGCTTCTTTTTTTCATGATCTCAACCATCCAAGATCATGTTCGACAATGTGATTACTTGAATTTGTTTCTACATGTGTATTTCTTCTGTCACATATAATTAGGTTGCCAAGGAAGCTGGAGTTGAGAAAGAATACGTCCTCCGGAAGAGAGTTGAAGCAGTTAAAAATGTCCGCAATGTGACCAAACTTGACATGAAGCTAAATGCTGCAACTCCCAAAATTGAAGTTGATCCTGAGAGCTTTGTTGTAACTGCAGATGGAGAATGCCTGAATTGTTCCCCAGCCAAGAAACTTCCTTTAACACAGAACTTTTTTCTTTTCTAACCTTAACAGGATAAAAAATAGAAGAAGACAGATAGATTCAAATCGTAAGATAAAATAAATCACAAGTGGCAAGCAGTATGAATCTCTAAATTGATATTTTCTTCTGAATAAATGCCTGTTCTTGAAGATATTATTCAGGAAGAAAAGAAACCTGAAACATAATAATATGATATGCTGTTTATTATGAAAACTTAATTAGAGGATTTCATTATTTCCTCATTCTTGTAGGGATCATTTACGTATCGTCAAATGGGTTTTAGGAATTTTTTGGTTCATTCTTTATTGAGCCTAAGAAGCCGCTATTATCAGAGTGGACTTTAGCTTTCGTTAAATCAATCGTTCTTAATTCTTCTGTTATCTTAAACAGTTTATCTTTTATCATTATATCCACTCACTTTCACATATTTATTTAATTATAGAATGAAGAATCTAAGCTTTATACTGGCAAATATTTTAACATGAATAAATTCTGCTTGTTAGCCGATAGGCTTCTCTTGGGGAGAAACCATTAATCGGATTTTTGTCTCACGCAGAAAATCAGGGAGCCGGAAGTTTCTTAATTGCCGTCAAAATTTGAAGTGCGTGGCGATTTGTTTTTGCTTAGGATACTACGCGATTGAAGCGTTAAACTTGACTTCAACGAATTAAGGGTAAGTCAAATGGATGTGTAAACTCTGACTTTTGATCTCGGTAACGAAAGCCAAGTCAAGTTGGCGTATTGACTGCGGCTGTTTTTTTTTTGTTATGGTTTCCCCACAGCAAATCATTTTCTTGGCTTCTTACGACCCTCTCCTTTGTTATTAAACTGTCATTCATGTTCCCTCTTCGAACTCATTTCTTTTCACTGTTGTAAGTATGATGAAAATAGACAGACTATCCCTTCATCTATACCAGTCTCATCAATTCCTTTCTCTTCCCTTGGAAATTTTCATGTCATTCCTCTCTCTCCTTCATCCTCAGCTTGTCCAACAGAAGTCTTCCAATGCGGGAATCAAACATTCGAGTATCCCTTCGGAGAAAAGAGCAGCGGCTGTGGTGACCCTGCTCTTCAGCTTGACTGTGGTCATCAACTGAATATGACTCTAATTGAGATCAGCGGCCACCAGTATTACCTGCTCCGCCAACGGAAAGAGGCTCTTGTCAATCCCATTATAATAGTTGATACAAATATGTGGGGAGATTCTTATTGGGTAAACTTCAGGACATACGATCTGTAGCAGTGAAGAGGCTTTATAAGGATAGCTCCAGATCAGTTGAAATATTGTCATCCCTCTGTCATCCAAGCCTTGTTCGTCTATATGGCTGTATGAGTCCGCAGAGTCCAATGCTACTGCTTGTTTACGAGTATGTGCCAAATGAGACTTTGTCTAATCACCTTCATGGTAGCCGAAGAACTCTCACAGGCCTGCCTTGGGCAACTCACCTAAACATTGCCATAGAATCCGCTCAGGCCTTGGCGTATCTCCACATCATGAATCTGCCTATACTTCACAGAGATGTGAAATCCACTAACATTCTTTTCGACGAACATTTTAGAGCAAAAGTTGCAGATTTTGGGCTTTCGAGATTGGTTCCTTTGGATGTCTCACACGTCACAGCTGCTCCTCAGGGCATGCTCGGGTAAGTTGACCCAGAGTACCATCAATGCTTTCAACTCACTGACAAATCTGATGTTTACAGCTTAGGAGTTGTTTTGGTGTAGATAACCTCTGCTTTGATTCTATGCGAAATAGAAATGAAATCAGCCTTGCTAACATGGCCACCGACAAGATCAGAAGAGGTGAGTTGGATGAATTGGTCGATCCAGATTTGAAGATTGAAAGAAATCTTTTAGATTGTGGAAAACTATAGATATCTTCTTTACTAAGTCTTTATCTTGCAATAGATTTACATACATTTTACTCATAACTTATGAATAACTATGTTTATCCTCTTTAATTAAGAATCCAAGAGAAATGTACATGATAGTCCATTACAATTTGATCTTACCCCCAACTCATCCCAGCACAATAGTGATAAACAGTGGAAAATCAAGTAATCAATGGTAATTTTACAAGAAGTGTTAACAGTGGAAAATCAAGTAATCAAGGTAATTTTATAAGAAGTGTTAAATGAAAGGGTTAATAGCAATTTTAATAGGCCATTTTTTAACATAGTTTAAAAGTTTTAAAAAAATAAATCATAAGAATTGATATTATAAAACTAAACCTTCAACAATAGAAAAATAAACCATAAGAATTGATATTATAAAACTAAACCCTCAACAATAGGTATGCAACTTATATTTTTCTAAACAGTGAATTGAGAAGTCATAAAAAAGCTCTTTAGAATGTACTAAAGAGCTACATAGTACTGAACAATTAGATACCAAACACATGTATAAGCCTTTGGTCTTGGCTTCAAGGAGTACAACATTTTTGCCTTCCTTCTAGACAAGGTTGTAGGCACAACTTATTATTGCAATATTAGCTCCCACTACCACCACATCTGCATCCTTCTGGCTCTTAGGGAACTTAGGCCTCAAATCCTGTTGATCTGATACAGTATGGCCTAATTTAGGTATAACATCATGTCCATCTTTGAAATGATTCTCCATTTGGGATGATGGTCCTCCAGTCTTGAACATAAACTTTCTTATATTAACCCTACTACTCTTCTGCAAAAACATTAACACCCATTATAACTAACAACTTCCCAAAACCATTTTACCTACATGATTAAAAACATAGGCACCAAATCATCTATATGAACCCCATTACAACTAACAACTTCCCAAAACCATTTTACCTACATGATTAAAAACGTAGGCACCAAATCATCTAGATGAATCCCATTATAACTAACAACTTCCCAAAACCATTTTACCTACATGATTAAAAACATAGGCACCAAATCATCTAGATGAACCCCAAAAATGACTAATTCCCTCTAGTTGTATACTTCATCTTCTCCTAATATCACTTTTTATATTCTATTTTTGTTCACTTTTTTCAATGTCCTTTTTTTCTTTTTCAATTTAAATTAATATTTTTAATTTGAAAAAAAATAATTCTCTCAAGATCTTTACTAGTTTTCCATAATTTAGTACTTTGTATTCCTTTTCTTAAACTTCTTCAATCATTTTATTTTTTTAACACTATTATTCCATTTTAGTCTTTTTTTTTTAATCTTAAAATGAATGTAAGGCCTCATTTTGTTTTTCTAACATCATTATTTCATTTTATTCTATTTTTATCTTAAAATGAATGTAAGGCCTCATTGCTGGATTGTAATTTTAATGCAATATTGCACTTTTCACCATCTATCTGACCATACAGATTATAATTAAATGTCAAACATTATCAAATGCTAAAACATGACTGCACCAAAGAAGTGTATTTTCATTGGTCGATCTTTTTTGTGATGATTTTCATTGTTCTTTCTAACACATGCAACATTGTCACATTAAACCCCACCCCTTACATTAACTTATATATAATTTCCTATCGGCTAACCCTTGCACCATACCAATGACTTTACAAAGGGCCGCAATGTGATACAGTAATATAGCCAAAGTAAGCACTGGCTAATTTCTAAGCAAACACAACACAATTGAAAAGTATTATGAAGCTATGAGATAGAGAATAAAGCTCTCTCACCATAAATTGCAAAGAAGGGACATTTGAAATATTAAAACCACGTAGGGCCAAAGACAATAATTCCTACTTGACATTATTGCAATGTAGAATCACATCCAATGTTGCAAAACTGTAGTATGCACACAAACTTTATGGCTCGATGAGGTTACATTGTCATAGGGAAGATAGTGCACTCAGGTCCATGCTAGATAGTGAACTCAAACTCTCCATTGACTCTTTTTTACTAATGGCCAACTCTTGGCATTGCCTTTGGCTGAATTGGATACTATATTTTGTCCTAGGTAAGTATGCCAACTCTATATATGCATGTGATATCCTCAACCAAGGCATTGGATCTCATGATGTCATAATCAACACTTGAGATTAAGGAGCGCACCCTAGATCTGCTTTGGCAAAAGCATACAATGAACTATTTAATAGACATAGCTGACTGTGAAGAACAAATGAGATAAACTTGTTGTGAGTGGAATATGGCACACTTGCTAATTTTCAACACATTTAAAATGCATCCTAAGCATGAGAGACACATCCCTTTGCATAAATGTGCCTAGATATAAGTGGAGAATAAGATATGAGACATTGAAGAGAGAAAATTAGAGATAGACGAGGGAACATATAATAAAGAGGATACACACACAAAACTCAAGACTATTACATACCGCATAATGGTGTAATGATATTTAATTTGTTATAAGTATGAGGTGTGTATAAATGTGTTGAATACAATTAATTATGCAGGTTCTATTTGCCACAATCTTTTGTAATCCATTGCATAAGCCTTGGAACTTTTTCATATCATTCGTACTAGCTTAAATATACAATTACCAAGAAACTTAAGTTCTAATCCTTGATTTGTGTACCATTCTTACCAATATTTGGTTTCATTGACCTTGGTAAAGTGGTAATGGAAGATTAGATCAATGAATAAATCAATTTTAGTGGTAAGAGATCCAATGGAAAAGAATTAAAGTTAGAAAGAAATCTAATTTTATAGTGTGTAGTAGGTTACTCTAGGTTCTAGCCTTGTGAAAGGGGGTTAAGCACTTAAGGGAAAAAGATTCTCCAAAGGATATGATTGCTAACGCTCTAACATCAGCCACTAAGGATGGATAAAATGGATTAATGAAATTCTAAATCAAGCATGTATATGAGCAAAGGAAGCAACAAAAGACAAAAGAAAATTCTTTGATCAAATCAAGATGAATATTAAAGAATAGAGAATATTAAAGTAAGTTCAAGACAAGAAACATATAAGAGTGTTGAGCATGCAAAGGCCTCCTTAGAGCACACCAAGGGGGTTGTTGCAAAAGGTTTGTGAAGTGCCTAGTTGGCAGGAAAAGTAGTACTACTAACATACGATGTGACAACACCTTGATTACTTGAAAAGGAAAATGCAAATATAATCTAATAGGAATGAAATAACAATTAAAGAATTATGATGAGTGCTTTATTGGTTGAATTTTTGGCTTGATAATCATTTTTTGGAATCAAACTGTCAAACCTAAAGGTTACCATAAATGAAGGATTTAAGAACCCTAATTTGAAAGCTAGAGCCTTTGGATTTTAATAAGGATTATTTTGATGGCGGGGTTAGTAAGATTGTGAGATTATCACAAGGATATTAGGAGAAAATAAAAAGAGAGAATGCTTATGATGTTGTGCTCAAAAAATTTACCGTGAATGCATTGAGTGTTTCTTCAGGAGGAATGTATCTCTATTAACTATGACATGTTTGTTGCATCCTATAAGATGAAGAGACATTGAAGAGGCAGCCTCATCGAACCAAGAGTCATCTCCCATATTGCTTAAAATAGGAAAAATGACTATAAAATTATATTTAGTGAGTCATCATGGGAAAAGGAATTAAAAAAGTAGAGAACGTAAAGAAAGGTTGTTAGTGATTGAGGAGATTTGGGGGAAAGAGTTCTTTAAGATTAATTTATCAAGAGATAAGGCTAGACACCAAAAACTAGTGAAACACCAAAATTGTGATAGGAGCACCTAAAAATAAATAGGTCAAGAAACAAGAAAAAGAGAAATGCCAATTAAGAATGACAAAATTAAGGAACCTATCACTAACAAAATGGACAATAATGGAACAAAATCGTCAATTTATGAGGGTGCCAACAAGAAGTTAAGTCCACTTTTTGGACAAAAAGTGGAAGTGTTTTCCCTAATTTTTTCAAATTTATCCTAATTGACCTAAAAATGTGAAGCACTTAATGATTGAATCTCAAAAAATGTCAATAAAGTTAAGATTTATCAAATTTGAATGTTAATTTTTCTATATAATATATTGATCACAATGTCTCTATAATTTCTTCTTGAATATATATTAATAGCAATGTAATATGAATATATATTAATCTGTAGAATTCTTATCATCAATATTAATGAGGAGATGCTTCAATACAATGAGATTGTAGTACAGATCAAAACTGTATATATAATGTTGTCGATATATACTTGATTCAACAGTGTGTGTGTGTGTGTGTGTGTGTGTGTGTGTGTGTGTGTGTTGCTAAGACTTGTTTAGTACTTATCGATTTCGGTACCTCCCAAGCCATATTGGATCGAAGACATGTCTCTCGCACGGACATGTCTCTACATGTACATAGTCCACGTAGAGACATGTCTCTACGTGAGACATGCTTGTTCACCGACCACAAACTAATATTAATCAAAGTGTGTTTGTTGTTAATTACCATAAATATTAATATCGATTCATATTACAGTTTGAACAAGGTCAATACTAATTATCGAACCTTATTGATATCAATGCAACATTTAATCAATATGATATCGATATCATATTATGCTACCATTGATAACATAGTATGATATTGATATCAATGTGGATATCGATACTCAATACCAATGCATGGCTAAAATAATACTAGTAATGTCATTAGTATTAAATCCATGATTAACATTAATGGTATGAACAAAATCAACAACATGATTAATGATAATTATATCAATTTCAATTTCAATCATGTGTATATGTATATTTAATAATACACATGTACA
>MU224885.1:1078479-1096958 GCA_018584345.1 Thuja plicata
TGATAGGAATAATCCGATCGAAGCTACAATTCATTAACACTCCCTCTTAGCTAGGGAGAATGATTACTATCCTCATGTAAACACAATAGATCCACATATTTGTGTGGGAGGGATATCACCTCAATGTGATATAAAAAATAATGGCATATCCACGGAATCAAGTCTAATGATAACCACCATAAATGATGTCACCTCATGATTGCATCAAGAATAATGGCATGTCCATGAATATCAAGTCACATGATATTCACCATACTCATATCTTCTCTGGAATGTGCACTAGCATCAAGTCACATGATGCCTACCAAGGAAGATATCTGCTCATGGCATGTCCACGGATATTAAGTCACATAATATCCACCATGACATATTTCAATAATATAACTCATCGAGGTCACACCACTCAGTTAATATTACAAAGGAGATATGTACTATCATGACATGTCCACGGGTATCAATACACATGATATCCATCATGATATTAGGTTAAACTATAGTAAGGTCATCACCTTACAATAGTAACCAAAGATAAGTATTCATCTTAGAACGATCATCACCTTTCAAGATGTCTACCACAACCCATAAGTCATGTAATTTCACACATGACAAAAGAGTTTAAACATTGAACATCTTTCCACATATATTACTACAATAAATTTGTCAAGACTCGATCTCAAATAAAAATTGCATTTCTACCATACCATGTTTACTTCTGAAGTGTTTCACCTTTGTTTTGGAGAGAGGCTTGGTTAGAATGTTTGCAGTTTACTCATTTGTACTAATATATCTCAGCTGGATAACATTTATTTCCACCATGTCTCTAACATAATGGTAAGGTATCTCAATGTGCTTTGATCTATCATGAAATACTGGATTCATTAAAATTTTTATACAACTCTGGTTATCACAACGAATAATAATGGAATCCATGGTTTGTCCAAACAAACCTACTAGCAGTTTTCTCAACTAACCAGCTTCTTGAGATCCCATGGATGTTGCAATGCATTCGGCCTTAGTGGAACTTTGTGCAACTGAAGATTGCTTCCTATTGAACCAGGATATCATGACTGATCCCAAGCTGAAGCAACATCCTAAAGTACTTTTACGATCATTAACACTTCCAACCCAATCTGAGTCTGTGTACCATGCAGATTTAGATCTACATTATCATCCTTTAATCCATATCCAATTTTGCCACGCAGGTATCTCATAATATGTTTTGTTGCAACTTAGTGTAATTGTCTAGGTTCACACATAAAATGACTGAGTGCATTTGTTGCATTACAAATATCCAGTCTGGTGTTGACCAGGTACATCAAGAACCCAATCATTTGTCGGTAGAGAGCAGAATCTGCTAACTCTGAGTCTGCAGCTACTTCTTTTAGCTTATGTAAATTTGTTTCCATAGGTATAGAGATAGGCTTGCAGTCCATCATCCCGAACCTTTTCAAGATATCAATAGTATATTTTCCTTGATTTAGGATAATACCATTGTCCTGCTGCCATACTTCTAAACAAAGGAAGTAGTGAAGAAGAGCCAAGTCCTTCATGTCAAATTTAGATGCAAGTTCTTGTTTGCACTTGGTGAAGAGATAATCTTCCCTTGTGATTAGCAAATCGTCAACATAAAGAATGAGAATTAACATATCACCATTTATTACCTTGAAGTAAAGGTTAGGATCTACATCATTCTTGGAGAACCCTAGTTTGGAGAGGTAATTGTCTATCCTCTCAAACCAAGCTTGAGGAGCCTGTTTAAGACCATATAGGGCCTTCTTCAATTTACAAACATGAGAAGCATCATCATGAACCATAAATCCCCTAGGTTGTTTGTAGGTACACTTCCTCTTCTATAATGACATTTAGAAAAACAATCTTCACATCCATTTGGTGAATCTTCCATCCTTTTGATGCAACAATAGCAATCATAGCCCGGATGGAGGTGTAACGAGCAATTGGAGCAAATTTCTCTTCATAATCAATTCTTTCCTTTTGTGAGAACCCTCTGGCAACAAATCTTGCCTTATATTTTTCGATGCTCCCATCTGCTGCATGTTTGATTTTGAAGAGCCATTTGGACAAAACGACTGATTTGTCTTTAGATCTAGGAACAATGGCCCAGACATCGTTCTTGAGTATGGATTGATATTCTTCTGTCATGGCATCTTTCCAAACTTGTTGTTGGAGTGCTTCCTCAACACTAGAAGGTTCAGGCTTGATGATTTTACTCACAAGAGAAACATAAATGGAGTATCTATTTGGTCTCCTGCTTTCTCTAAAGGTTCCTTTTGGAGTTGCATAATTTTTTCCTTCAATCATTTTCCTTGTCCAGAGAGGCCTTTTATGATCCACAACATAATCTCTAGGTTCAATAGTAGAGTTCATAGGTTCATTGATATTATTGTTTTCTATAGGTACATTTGTCTCCCTCTGAATCTTAGGAGCATGATCCTCTTCCATATTTTGAGGAGACTCATCATCTATTTTATTAATGTCTTTAGATATTTTTAATGCAACATCTTCTTCAAATATTACATCTCTGCTAAGCTCAATTAGTTTATGTCCAGGGATATATATTCTATACGCTTTAGATGATTCATTGTAGCCAACAAATATTCCCTTCTTTCCCGAGGGTTCTAATTTAGATATTTTCTCTTTGGGTATGTGAATATAAACAAGACAACTAAATATTCTAAAATGACTTATGTCACGCTTCATCCTTGTAAATGTTCTTCAGGGGTTCCGTTATCTAGAAGAGAGTGAGGACATCCATTTTGAATGTAAACAATAGTAATAGAGGCTTCAACCCAGAAGGAGGTATGAAGGTTTTGATCATGCATCATAGCTTTGGTTGCTTCTACAATAGTCCCTTTTTCCTTTCTACCACCCCATTTGGTTGAGGGTTGTAAGGAACATTGTACTCCCTTTTAATCCCAGCATTATTACAAAAGTCTTTAAAGTTACCAGAAATGTATTCCCCCCATTGTCTGACCTTAGGGTTTTGATTCTTTTGTCTGACATATTTTCTACTAGAACCTTGAATTCTTTAAATCTCATTAGGACTTCATTAGACTCTTTACATTTTAAAAAGTATATCCATGTTTCCCTAGAATAGTCATCTACAAAAATAATATAGTACACATATCATCCTAAAGAGGTTACTGTCATAGGTCCACATAAATCTGTATGAATGAGTTCTAGTACATTTTTTAGATTTCCTTTCACTGCTATAAAAGGTGCCCTTTGTGTTCTTTCCTAGAGCACATCCTTTGCACATTCCTTCGTGATCTTGTTTTAGTTTAGGTAAGCCTGTTACAATTTTCTCTATAGAAGGTAATGCACAGAATTGAAGATGCCCTAACCTTTTATGCGAGATCTCACTTGTAGTAGAAGATTCATGAATTAGAGCTTGGGAAGGAGAAGTGCAAAGTTTGTATAGGCATCCATGTCGAATTCATATGGTGTGAGCCTTCTTTATATTTTAGTTCTTAGACCATGCTAGAAATTTACCATCCATGAAGGTAATTCGATATCCTTTTTCTTCAAGGGCTGAAATGGAAACCAGATTGTGCTTGATACCTGGTATAAATAATACACAAGTCAGTTGAAGAGAGGTGCTTGATTTTAGTTGAATAATGCAAGTTTTGATTCCTTTCACAGGGTAGTTGTAATCATCTCCAATGACGAATTGTTCATCTGAATTCTCCTCTATGTTGTCAAGATGTTCTATGAATCCTGTTATATGGCAAGATGCTCCACTGTGTATGACCCAAGTTTTAAGGTTGGTGGATACTTGGCTTGATAGGTCTGAATAGAATATAAGTCTTCCAGAATCCTTATCGAAGCTCATCTTACTCACTTCTGCTAGGGAGGGTTGAGGCTTGGTCCTATGCAGACACTTCATTGCAAGGTGGCCATATTTGTCACACCTAAAGCATTGTACTTTAGACATGTCCCTCTCTTGAATGAGCATTTTCCATGGGAGTCATTTCCTCTCTTCCGTTTGAAATTGCCTTTCTTCCCTTTCTTACGAGAATTAGAATTTAAGTCTTGAATCTCTTCATTTGTGGTGTTTAACCCAATTCTTCTAGTGATCAACCTTGATTCTTCTTGAATGCAGTCAATTTTTAAACGACAAACTTAGGAAGTTTAGATCTGTTAGTAATAACTGAGAGGGGGGGTGAATTAGTGGCCTCAAAAATTAATCCTTAAATCAACCCTTCAAAACTTATAACCACAAATTATTTCTCAAGTTATCTTCTGTCCTACAAGATGAATGTCTTGAATAACTTATATCAATTTACTACTTGTCGGATTGCTTTGTTAAACCTTCTTCTTTATGTTTACCGATAAGTAGTCATTTATTTACCGAAATACAGTAAATATGCAGAGTATACCGATATATCCAGAATGAATTATGTAAGATACAAAACAATAAAGAAATGAATCATACACACATAACACATGGATTTTAACATGGAAACCCTATTAAGGGAAAAAAAACCACTGGGACCGGTACCCCAAATTTTCACTTTTCTGAAGTGAGCCCTGTTAAAGGTTATAAACACACTATTAGGTGTGACCTTGTTAGAGGATTTTATACATAGAGGTTGTCACTTAGTATCGGGCATCTAATGTTGTCATCCTTGAATCAGCCTCTTTCTTAGACTATCAATAGACATCGGGCATATCAAATGCTACTTTCATGAATCAACCTTTTTAGCACTCCTTGAGATGTACCTCAATATATAGAAGACTGTTAAGTCCTTCTCGGTTAAGAGACTTGATGCTTCAATGGTTAAATTGAAACATTATGACCTGTTCATATTGCAACTTAAATTGCAGATTTTTAGATCTATTTAAGTACATTACCTCTCCGACCAATGTATCAATTCAATCCTTGTGCTCCACACTTTTTGCTCTATGATGATGTGCTCACTGTTCGTCGGTTGTCTGCAGAATTCCTTAGCTCTCCTTCAGCTTGTTTGATCAACACTGCCTGAAGTTGTTCTTCATCAGTTTCTCTTTAGCATCCTCTTTCTATTCACTCCCCTTAATCCCCTTTTTAAAAATGAATTAAGCTCATCTCTTATATAGACATAATATTTATTGTTTCTTGGTTCTTGATTCTTGGCGTGATAAACAATCCAGCCAATTTGATTTAAAGCATAACTCCTGATTTGTCTCGCAGATATCTTCTTGCCAACTATACAAATCAACTTTAAATCAATTACTTATCTCCGGATTTATCTGGATGAATAAAACAATGATAAGTGTTTGTTAACTCTATCTTTAGCTTCTTGCCAGCTAGGGATTTTTGTCATTTTCTGAATTCTCTGTTCTGTCGCTCAATACTTCAGTTAGTCATCGGTGATAACTTACTATTCTATCGGTGTGACTTTAGTTGTCATCGAGATCTCCGTACTTGTCTTTTCCGTCGGGCAACACTGAAATTCTGTCCGTCGGGTTACTCTGTGTTTTGCTCATCGGGCAACACTGTAACTCTGCTCGTTGGTAATTTTGTGTATTTCTTCGTCGGGCAACACTGTGACTTTGTTCTTTTACTCTGACCGTCGGGTGCACTCCGTCGGTGTATGCAGTCACTTAGTGAATACTAGACTTGTATGCATTACTGATTAGCATATCCTTGATTCATGAGTTCTTTGAAGCCTTTGGCAGTATCTCCATGACCATACAGATTATATTAAGTTGACATCAATGACAATACAATACATTAACTGATTTAATGTCTTGCATGATCACCAACTTAACATCTTCAAACATTTAATCAGTTACATTTCATCAAGATCGAGCACTTATCCCTTGTATGAATGCTTCCCAGGATGTAGGGAGGTCATTGAGAGCCAACATGTTAACTCCTTGCTCTCAATTATGTGGCCAATGGTGGATAGTTGATCTCTTAACTCTGTTATCCTCATGAAATAAGATGTGATTGTTTCTCCCTTGTTCATCTTGACATGGTGGAGTTGTTTTAGAGCAAGAGCCCTGCTAGTATTATTTATTTCATACATTTTTTCGAGAGTTGTGAACATTTGGTATGTTGTGTCTAGTTTGGATATGATTGGAACTATGTGATCCTTCACTGCATCCACTAGTATCTTCATATCTTTATTGTAGTTCTTCATCCATAGAAGTTTCTCAACATCTTCGTTAGGTATAGGTATTGTCTTCTCCACAAATGTGTTCAAATCATGTTCTCTCAGTGCAAGCATGATTCTAAATTTCCAAGATACAAAATTTGCAGCTCCTTCAAGTCGGTCCTCAAATCTATTCATTATTTTGTCGAATATGAAATTCTAGAGAATTTTAATGGTGGTTAGTTTGCCTCTTTTATCAATCTGATCAGGTCTTCCTTATGCTAGCTTTGATACTATGTTAAGATTTATCAGCTTTAGAGGTTATAGTAATTTTAATTTATATATATAATATATTGATCATAATGTCTATAATTTCTTCTTGAATATATATTAATAGCAATGTAATATGAATATATACTAATTTGCAGAATTCTTAATATTAATATTAATGAGGAGATGCTCAATATAATGAGATTGTAGTATAGATCAGAATTATATATATAATGTTGTTGATATATACTTGATTCAACTATATATATATATATATATATATATATATATATATATTCATGATTGTTGTTTAACTATTTAATCATGTATTATGATAAATCATAGTAGAATACAGAAGAAGGATAAAGATCAAATGATCAAGGCCGATAGGCCACTTATGCATTTGATTTCATCGATAGGAATCATCTGATCAAAGCTACAATTCATTAACAAATAATAGGAATTGTAATACTCAAAGTTTACTTTCCAAATATGTAAAATTTATTTGAATGTCAAGATGATACAAATTAATTCTCAATAGACATGACTAAAAACAACTTTTTGAAAGTCACTTTTGTAGGATCATACAATGCCCATGTATGACAAGCATAACTTGACCTAAATAAAAGTATTTTTCTCAATTAGTTTGGGAAAATATTTGTAATGCACTCAAGATTGATGACCAAAGTTTTTTTGTAATTTTTTTTTAATATTTTTTATTATTATTTTTCATTGGGCATTATTGTTGTTTTCAAAACCCCTCGTTGTAATTATTATTATTTGTGTACTTATTCTTGTTGTAAACGAGGGATTTTGAAAATTTATTGCCCTACAGAGTGGTCCTACTGTTAACACACACTATCCTCTCCCTCTAGCTCTCATTGTCGTAGATGCAAGAGAAAAGTGTTAATGACGCTCAAGTTTTCTTTTTTTAGATTGAATCAATATTTGGTGGGAAAAGAGGTACTCACCCCAAGTATTGGTTCAAGTGGCACTTCTTTGGTTTGGTATATAAATTGATGTTTGCATTTTGGTACATCCCACAGTTTTCCTAGCACCAACATTCATGTGAGGTATACTAAAATCCTTTCCTTTATAGGGAGAGGATTGGGGTTGTGTTGCTCGATGACACGCAAGAACCCCAAAGGTACCCCTACTACGATCCAATTGTTTTAGCAACCAAAAATTCATCTATTTGCTGATACAGAAGGTTGGAGACCAACTAAGACACCCCACATTCTTGCAGTTCATAGTAGAGATAGAAGTTCCTTGGGAAGTGATGACCCTTGGAATCTGAAGTCTGGTGTGCCTGAGAAGTGAGTGCACTGTAAGGAGGAGCTCATGCCTCTAGACTTTTAGGCTATATGCTTTGAATAAGTGCAACTGGATTTTATCCAAGTAGGGACTCATCAAGTATCTAAATGACCAACCTTAGGATTTGTAAGTATATTTGTGCATTGCATATTTGTTTAAAATATTAGGAGTCACCAATCTGTCTATTGCGTGTGTATATTTTTGTTGTCAAAAACATAAAGCAATCAAAAATATTGAAAAACTACAAAATCCAAAAAAATCCAAAAAACTTGCAAAAAATTGGAAAATATTGTTCATGCGCATTCATAAATGTTTCTTGCGCATTTGATCAATTGTTCTGCGTATTTAAACAAAAACAATTTGTGCATATCTTACTGGATTTTACGCATTCATTAGACTATCCTGCACATTATTGTTTCGCATCCATGACCGAGTGTTGAAACACTCATTTTGAAAAATTCTTGAGAACATATTCAGATACCCTTTTCAGCATACTTGTAGATTCTGGAGCTATCAAATAACAATCAGGGTCTTTTGATACAGTTTGAACAATCTCATTCTAATCTACCATTCACCTTATCTTGTCATACATTTATTCCAAAATTTATTTTCCTAGCTTTGATACTGCTCAGAACATTAATCTTAGTGATTTTTAAACATCAGGATTTCTCATCCTTCTCTAGAGACGTACACTTGCCATCTTGATAATTTTGGTCACATCATATAGAGTTTTCATCTCCTATTAACTTTGTTATCCAACATTTTCATTTATCAACTCCTATTGTGTTCAACATTTGGAAGATTAATCTCATTTATTTAGATATCAACATATTCATCCAACTTACCTTCATTCAGTTTCATACATTTTATGGCTCAAACTAGATCCAAAAAGAAAAAGGAATCACAACCAACCATGTAAGGGAATAGTGATAATGAGAATCTATTTTCTAAGTTCCCAAAGTGGGGCTCATCCATAAATATCAATGACAATGAACAAACTGGATAGGAAATCCAATAATCTCTACAAGATCCAATGTGTCATAAGTTTATAGAGAGAATATTGGAAATGAACAAAGAGAGACGTGTGTTAATGCTTGCACAACAAGGAGATAAATTGCCATCTGATTTTGATGTTTCCACTTTGAAAGAATATCCTACAATGGAAGAACAATCTAAATCACAAGGCAAGCAAGATGCAAACACACATTTGGAATCCTTGACACAACAAATTCAAATCCTACAACAACAAATTTATGATATTTAAACAAGATCTACAACTAAAAGGTATGCCTTGGATGATATTGTAGTACATAATAAAGTAATAGTGTAATTAGAATTAGTTATACTTTGTCAGGAGAGGGTAGTTAGGAAGACAGGGGATGCGTTCATTGATTTTCCCAGCCAACCGACCATTATATAAGAACTTTGGAATATGGATGTTGGACTTATGGATTTTTGGTAATAAATAAAGAAATAACATTTCCTCACCATCTTGGTATTCTGGTATTCTGTGTATTCTGTTATTATTGGTAATAAATGTCATATTGGTACTATTGAATCCATGTTGTGCTATTCTGTATACTTTGCATTAATAACCATTCTACATTTTGGCATCATTACCTAAGTCCGGACCTGGAGGTGGTTGACTGGGTAGGATGGAGTAATGGGAAGACACCTATAGAGATAGTCATAGAGAAGAGGAGGAAATAACAAGAGAAGATCAGGAGGCACGAGATTTGGTGGTGGCCTGGGAGGTTTTAGTCGACCAGTACGTGCAAAGGGAAGCCTGAGAGAGAGAGGTTCCACAAATCATGGTACGGGATGAACTTTTGGTACCACCAGCGGTGTACGATCTACTTGGACAAATTCCTCGATTGTTGGCTAGAAATTTGGTATACTAAAATAATTCATGCCCTTGCTTCCAAATAAGTATCCCAAGCATAGGCCAGAAGAAGAAACTGACAAAGAATTTTCCCTGTGAATTCTTGGTCTGCATCAACAAGAAGAAAGATGTCGCCGCTTAAGAGGATTGAGGAACCAACCTCTAAGTGAAAGAAGGGTGGAAGAATCCTGAAACCCCTACACGAAGAGAGCATTGGCAGGAACAAAGCTCCAGCTAGACAAAAGAATCAAAAGGGAAAGGAGATATTACCAGTCCAGGAGGGAGCGTGCCGACAGGAGGGAGCATGCCGATAGGAGGGAGCATCCTGGCAAGAGGGAGCATCCCGACAGGAGGGAGAGTCCCGGCAGGAGGAAGCATCTCGGTAGGAGGGAGCGTCTTGGCAGGAGGAAGAATCCCGGGAGGAGGGAGCATCCCAATAGGAGGAAGCATCCCGGAAGGAGGGAGCGTCCTGATAGGAGGAAGCGTCCCTGCAGGAGGGAGCATCCCAACATGAGGGAGCATCTTGACAGGATGGAGTGTCCCAACAGGAGGGAGCGTCACTACAGGAGGGACCGTCCCAATAGGAGGGAAGAGCTTAAGGATAATGAGGTTACACAAAAAAATAATCCCTAGATTTACTGGAGAAGGACTAGAGGACCTTGCTCGTCATTGTAAAACATGTATAACTATATGGCAAGCCAATGGAGAAAATGATGCAGATGAATGGTTAAAAGCTTTCCCTGCCACACTAAGAAGTATAGCTATTGATTGGTATACATACTTGGAAGTTGCAAATAAGACCACATGGAAGGACCTTTGTGCCGCCTTTGAGGAGTAATTTAGACTTCTACATGATGATGACAAGATACTCATAGAAATTTATAATACTAGGCAAGGGAAAATGAATCTGTAAGGGCATATAGTAGGAGACTCAAGGAATTGATAGGGAAGCTGGACAACAAACCTGCCGATGGATTAAAAAAAAGGTGGTTCATTGAAGGGTTAACTCAGTCCTTAAAAATAAAAATGAAGATAGTACCACCATCATCCTTTGCGGATGCTTGCACCCGTGCAATGGATATAGAGAGTGAGAACGAAAATTCCAAAGCCAAGAGACATGGAAGCGGGAGTGAAAGTTCAGAAGAGAGCGGGGATGGATCTAAGACCATCCAAGCCCTAACCAAAGACATGATGAGGCTAATGAAGGAAGTAAAAAGAAGTAAGGAGGAGAAAAGAGAGGGGAGGGAACTATGGTGCATGGATTGCGAAAAGGAAGGACACACAAAAGGGACATGACCGCGCAAAGTGTTTTGTGACATTTGTCAGGTGTTGGGCCATACAGTTAAGGATTGTCCCTAGAATCTAAAGGCACATACTGTGCAAGTATTCTTTACCCAAGGAGAACAACTCACACCACCTTCCACCCCTCCACAAAACACAAATACAAAAGCCTCGTCGGGAGAGTATAGAAACAATAGGCGAGGAAGAAACAACAACAACAATAATAACACACCCATGCGATCAATCCAATACGGTTCCGAAGGAAGACCTATGATTCAATGTAGGAAATGCAATGAATGAGGGAATTTTGGGCGGGTCTGCTAGAATGGAGGGAAGAACATAGGAATGTTGTGTAAATGGTGCGGACCAATTAATCACGAGGATGCCAATTTCCCTAGACAAAAGGGGTGAACATGCTTGACATTACAGAGCCATAAAATGAAGTATTCGCCATCACAAGAATGCAGGCTAGGAAACTTGCATATACGGATGTAGGTACAGAGAAAGAAAGATTCCTAGAAGCCAGAAAGGACATTAAAGATAATATAGCAGAGGAAGGGGGAGTAAGTATGGCTAAACTCCCAAACAACCGGTCGGTACCAAACATCATGAAACAAGTACTGGAAACCACCATTCCGGTGAAAATTGTGGATCTATTAGAAACACTACCTCAGTTGTGGGTAGAAATAAAACAAGGAATAAGTAGCAAAAAAGTACCCTCCAAGGAGGAGAAGAAAGATGAAGCACAAGACAAAAAAGAGACCAACACCCTGTTCACCATAGGAATAGGGAGGACACTTGCAGTTGTAGAAATGGAGATAATGGGATGCAAAATCACAAATACTATAGTGGACGGAGGGTTGGGCGTGAACGTCCTACCTGAGGAAACTTGGAAGGCACTAGGGAAACCTACACTTTGGCCGCCCACATTCCAACTGGTGGGTGCAGACTAGCATGGAATTAAGCCGATATGAACTCTTATCGAACAAAAGGTAGTAATTGGTACACAACAATTTCTCTTAGACTTTGTGGTGATTTCCCTGGAAAAGAAAGGATATGATGCATTATTAGGAAGAGGATGGATGGTCACAACAAAGGCCACCCATAATTGGAAGAGAAATACCCTTTCCATAGAAGTAGACGGTCGAAAGTACATAATTAATCTAAAGAATCAAGTTGTAAGTCAGGATCTAGCATCTGATTCAGAGGCAGAAGGACAGGACAGAGGAGTAGAAGTGGACGAAGAAGGAATACTCCAGCTTGGGGAGTGCTGAGAAGATGAAACATGCTCTCTTAATGACCTATTTCACTGGAAAATGGGAGATGATGAAGTATTCCAGCCAGAATGTAATATGTTGCAAATCCAAGAATCTGAATCGGAAGAAAAGTATCCAGATGGTTATAAGGAGTACATGGAGGGTACGACCACCCTCAATAATAAACCAACACATATATTTAGCAAGGAGAAGAAATTGGAATACAAGGATGCTAAATTGTAGACAATAAACACAAACAGGCTTGCAGTGGACATGTACGAGGTAAAACATCTAGAAGACAAAAGAGTCCAAATGAAGGGCGTATGGGTTAAAGGCATATGAGTTGGAGGCATACGAACAAATTGGGGGCATACATACGAGTTGGAGACATTCGTATGAGTTGGAGGCACAAGAGGAGTTACCAACATACGGTCTACAAAAGCATCAGTAGTTGTTGTCGTACGAGCATCGGTAGTAGGAACCCATGTATGTTTGGGAGTACGAGTAGTCAAAAATTTTGGAGGTTGGCGAAGAAGGATTGGAGTTGTATGAAATGGTGTACAAACTAGAGGGGTGGAGGTAAGTCCAAGCACGGGTACAGAGGAGGTATGCGTATGAGTATTGATCAAAACATGGTACAAGCAACACATCTAGAGGAAGAGGAACGTACCAAGTCGTCGCACAAGTGCAGCGGAAGAGGAACGTACCACCACTAGTATGGAGGAAGGCGTTCATACTATGCCTAGTACGCAGGAGGGACGTACCACTATTAGTATAGAGGAAGGTGTCTGTACTATGCCTAGTACGCAGGAGGGACATACCATTGTTAGTACGGAGGAAGGCATCTGTATTATGCCTAGTACGTAGGAGGGACATACCACTATTAGTATAGAGGAAGGCGTCTGTACTATGCCTAGTATGCAGGAGGGACGTACCACCACTAGTACGGAGGAAGGAGTTCATACTATGCCTAGTACACACGAGGGACATACCACTATTGGTATGGAGGAAGGCATCTATACTATTCCTAGTACGCAGGAGGGACATACCACTATTAGTACGGAGGAAGGAATCCATACTATTCCTAGTACGCAGGAGGGACATACCACTGTTAGTACGGAGGAAGGCATCCTTACTATGCCTAGTACGCAAGAGGGATGTACCACCATTATTATGGAGGAAGGAATTTGTACCATGCCTAGTACGTGGGCAGATGTCTGTACCATAGAGGGAAATTGTATAGAGGAGGAGAACTATAGTAAAAAGGGGGAAGGAAAATGATAGAAGGTTCCTCAATGGGGGGCGACACAACTTTCCTTTCCAGGAGTAGCAACCTTGGTTCCTATAGATCAACAGACTCTTACCAAGGTGATAGATCTCAGGTGTCATAAAAATGTGGACATAAGATAAGACAAAACACCGCAAGGTATAGAAGTAGCACACCCTCTTGCCTTGGTGGTATAGCCTACCAAAAAAATGGATGCACAGCATGAAAAGTACGGGGAAGAACCCAACATTAAAAATCAAGACACACTAGGGGAAGATATATTGGTTGAGGATGCAGTACTAGAAGAGGCAGATGGACTGCTTGAAGAAGTTGGGATGATACCTCCACCCTCACCGCCCCCTTGGAGTTAGAAGTGGAAAACGTAACAGAAAGGCCAAATGCATAAGTGGGACTTTTTGAGGCCCTCTTATTGGAAGACATAGCAGAAAGATTTACCAGAGAGTTACAAGCTATGGAACATACTACCAAGGATATTATACAACAGGGTAAGAATCCAAACTTAGAGGCAATAGTCAGAGTAGCGGAATCCTTGGCAACATTCATGAAGGGGAAATGCCATAGAGTTTGGAGACTAATTCAGCAAAGTGGGTACAGGCGAGAGAAATTAGTTGAAAGTTGGACAACCTGGTGTACCATATCTCTCACAGAGGAACAACCACCCCTCCTACACAAACTTGCATAAATGGAGGTAGCATTTAGAAGGACATACTTGGAACTTCAACAAGAAAAGGAACTAACAAACGGAAGGAAAAGGGAATGGAAAGAAGAAAGGGTTGTTTGGGAAGGAAAATGGAAGATGGAAAAAGCTGGCCTAGAAGATAAATTAGCAACAGGAGAAGAAAAGAAGATGGATGTGTTGCGTGTACTCCAAGGAGTTCGGAGCAAACAAAAATTTGTTGAACAAGATCTCTTAAGCCTCCGCGAATGAGCCCCAACTCCAGGGATGTCTTCACATCCTACTTCTTGTAGTCTGATTTTCCTTTTAATTTTGTTGAGTAGTCGTCTGGAAGACGATTTCTTTTCGGGGGGGATAAATCTAGTACGTAATAAAGTAATAGTATAATTAGAATTAGTTATTCTTTGCCGAGAGAGGGTAGTTAGGAAATGAGGGGATGCGTCTGTTGGTTTTCCCCACCAACCGACCATTATATAAGGACTTTGGAATATGGATGTTGGACTTATGGTTTTTTGGTAATAAATAAAGAAATAACATTTCCTCGCCATCTTGGTATTCTGGTATTCTATGTATTCTGTTATTATTGGTAATAAATGTCATATTGGTACTATTTAATCCATGCTGTGCTATTCTATATACTGTGCATTAATAACCATTCTACAGATATTTTTTGATATCCATTTGAGAAGAATCTACCAATGGTTCTGCTTCCCCCTCAATTTGTGATACCTAGATTTGACAAATATAAGGGAAATACGGATCCACAAGATCATGTATGAGAATTTTGTGATGCTTGTATTGAAGTAGCTCACAATGACACTTATCTCATGAGATTATTCTTGAGAAGATTAGGAGGTCAATCAATGGAATGGTTCTCAAAGCTACCTCTTGGCATTAAATATTTTAGGGAGCTAGTGGAAAAATCCATAACACAATACTCTTACAACATTAAACATGAGGTTACAATGCTTGATCTTTTTAATGCATGTCAAAAGAATGGAGAACCATATCTCACTTTTTTGCAAAGATGGCGGCAAATTTTTTCCAAATATCCAAGAACTATACCTAAACAAGAGAAACTGGATATTTTTGTGCATAACCTCACTACATAAATGAGTTTCTATTTACAACTCCAATGTCCAAAAAACTTCAATAAACTTATTGAGAACAGAGTTAAGATTGAGAAAGCCATGGTTCGAAGAAGAGAGTCATTTTTTTTTACCAAAGATAGTGTTGGTCCCTCCAGTTCCAATAATTTCAACAATAACAACAATGACAATAATAATGACAAATCCAAATTTTGGAACAAAAACAAAAATGTTGTCAATGATGAAATTTTTGATAATCGAAATGTCAAAGAGGCACAACCTGTCTTAAATATGGCAAGTAAGACCAATGCTCCTTAATCCAACAATCAAAACAATACTCAATTTGTTGGTGCTCAAATCAACAGATTGGATTTCCTATGGATTTTTTCCTATCCAATGATGGGAAACCCAAGTGATTTTCCAACAAACAAGGTTTCAACCTATTCTAAGCATCAACCTTCAACAATTTTGGCTTTGCAGAACCAAGGCTGGTGGGCCTATACCCTAAACTTATCTTCCAAGTCTTTAAGGGATTTTTTAGAGCAGATAAATTGTGATCCAAACTCCTTTCTCTCAAAGTATGGCAAAGTACTATTGAGATCCTAAAACTAAGATCAATGTATTATCAAGTGTTTAATGTAATATTGCAAGAATTCAAAGAATGATTGATTGATACAAGATATGAACTAAATAGAGAAGATCGATATAGTATCTCAAAACTACAAACAATGTAACTATGACAATAATCCAATGAACAAGAAAGACCAGTGCCTTAATCAACTATGGGCAATAGAATCACTATCATTCGAATCCTATGTTCAACCTCAGAGATAGTTTTGCAAGAAAACTTATCACTTCAAAGGTGTTATGAAATGTACATGCAACCTAGAACAAATTCAAAGATATTTCAAAAGGGTAATAATTCTCAGATGACAGACCAATTGACTGAGGCCTCAATCAACAGAATTTAACCATGAAAAATGAGAAAACCAATTGAAAATATATACTATGAATCAAGCCAGGAAACATGTACATCAAACTGTCACTTTGAAGAAGTATTACCCTTTTGAAATATCTTTGAATTTGTTTTAGGTTGCATGTACATTTCATAACACCTTTGAAGTGATAATTTATCTTGCAAATCTATCTCTAAGGTTGAACATAGGATTGGAATGATAGTGAATCTATTGCCCATAGTTGATTTAAGGCACTGGTCTTTCTTGTTCATTGGATTATTGGCATAGTTTCATTGTTTGCAGTTTTGAGATACTATATCCATCTACTCTATTTAGTTCATATCATGTATCAATCAATCATTCTTTGAATTCTTGCAACATTACATTTAACACTTGATAATAAATTTCTCTTATTTTTAGGATCTCAATAGTACTTTCCCATACTTTGAGAGAAAGGAGTTTGGATCACAAGTTATCTGCTCTAAATCCCTTAAAGACTTGGAAGATAAGTTTAGGGTATAGGCCCACCAGCCTTGGTTCTGCATAGCCAAAATTGTAGAAGGTTGATACTTAGAATAGGTTGAAACCTTGTTTGTTGGAAATTCACTTGGGTTTCCCATGATTGGATAGGAAAAATCCATAGGGAATCCAATCTATTGATTTGAGCACCAACAAATTGGTGACTCTGCTGGGGAAAGGATATCATTAAGGACAGTTTTTCAGATTTTCTGGTAATAGAGGTTAGGCTCTACTGGGAGAAAAGAATCTAGAAGATATTGTAACCACCCTAATTTGGTCTGCTTTGATCATAGATCCTATTTTCCCTAAGTATGATCATACCCCTAATTATGTCAAGACAACTCTTCAATCGATTGGCATAATTCTTTTGAAATCAAAATTAATCTCCTAAGTGATCTAATCACTAATCTAAATTAATCATTTTTAGCCAATTCAAAAAAACAATCAAATACAAGGCTAAGATAATTAATTTAAAAGGAATTAAATAAAAATTTGAATTACAAACTCCTCACTTGCAAAAGAGAGAAAATCAATCCCCTAGCCTAATTAATTCAATCCGGCTATACTCCTAATTAATTATTACAAAGAAATCAATAGCTTAAATAATTAATTAAAAACCCTATTATTGAGTGAATATATTATTTACATATTTCATTTCATTAATATTCCCTCTAACCTATCCAATCTCAACTACCTAACCATGAGTTCAAACTCATCCCAACCCCTTCTCACATGTTAATTCTTCTTAATTATATAATTAACCCTAATTAGCTAATTCCCCCTCCACTCATTCTCTCTCTCCTCCCATCTCCATCTCCTTAATCACATGCCTTAACCCTTAATCCTAATTCTAAGCTACCCATAAGCTTGTCACATTCCTAATTTTGTGATTAGAAATTCAACCCTCCCCCAAAATTCAACTTTCTCAAGCTTGACCTTAAACCCTCACCCATGCTTCTTAAACCCTCACCCATGCCTCATTAATGCTTTCATAAATGAAGCATTAATGCCTCTTACACATTCTCTTCTACACTCCTCATTAATGAGTCTTACACCCTCATTGATGGCTTCCCTTCTAGAGCCTTCTCCCCTTCCTCCCTTCTTTCTATAAATTAGATGGTTTTTGAGCTCAAATGGCCCCTAATTTTATTAGTTGAAAGCGTCCTTATGCTGCCCATATTTGGAGAGTTGAAAGAGTAAACTTATGTTGCTCATATTTCTAGGGATTTATATTTATTTTTAGCTCTAATAGTTGTATTGTTGTAATCTTTCATCTTGGAGTCTAAAATGGACTTTTCTTGAGCATACTAGATTAATTTCATTTGAATCTTCCATTCTAGGTTATTTTTGTCACTGATTTATGCATAATCTGAGGGCATATTATTGCATTCTTCAAACTCTTCTTAGATAGGAAGCAATAGGTCGACTTTAATGATCAATGTTGATGAAGGTCAAGCCTAGAGGATCCCCAATGGAGATGTCCTAGCCCCCAACCAATAACCACACAATGGAATATAAATAACAACACAGAGATTTATATCCACACAATGCAACTACTCATAATAGAATCATTATATTTTCATCCAACATGCCCGGCTGTAAGGCCTTCCGGGTTACGGCAAAATACAATGCAATTACAATAGAAACTCTATAAGATCTCGCAAGATCCAAATGAAACCCTAGCTAGCCAAGATCCACACACTGGTAGGAACACCCAAGGAAGATCTAAACTTGTGCTCGCAAGCCCACCAAGCAATCTCCTTGTTTCCCAAGCTGCAGCCACTAGCTCTTCTCAAAACTCGCTCCACAACCACCTCCTCTTCTCCCAAGTGGATGAATAATCCTAGCTAG
>MU224885.1:1109155-1126957 GCA_018584345.1 Thuja plicata
TATATATATATATATATATATATATATTATTACTGATATAATAGTAGATATATATATAAATATATTAATATCAATATTCTACAGATTAGATAAATGAGACTTGAATTGTTTGTTGTATATGCTTATCTTTTTCCAATCAACAAATGACTATATATGTGAGACATGTCATTATAGAGACATGTATCCTTAAAGAGACATGCCTCTATAATACCATGTCTTTTCATAACACACATTTATGGACCGATCATACTAATCGGTGTGTTTAGCAAAATAAACAAATGTATACTAAAGCAGCGCCTGATAATACATGGCACTCGATCACATACAACCCGCTATGTCGCAGCCTCGGAGAACGATTGGTAAGTAAATGTAATCAACAATTATATTAACCAATACTTATCAGTGATGTGTATAACCGGTACAAATCGGTACTATTAACATTAATATGAATTACCAATACAAATCTGTATTAGAAATGAATCTTTAATATTAACCGATACAAATCGGAGATTACAAATAGACAATAATGAAAACCGATACAAAATGAAAATATCTATCTTTGTTTAATCGGTTTCATTAATATATTTTATGATGCTTATTCAATTCATAGTATAGTTATTATGAAAGATATCAAATCTAATTATATGTATATATATATAATAATAATAATAGATATTATTATTATTATAATAATAATAATAATAATAATAATAATAAAAATAATAATATATATTGATACCTTCTTAATAATAATTATTTTAATCTGAATGAAGCTATAAACATCAACACTCCCTCTTAGCTAGAGAAGATAAAATGCACATCACAATAAGTTCACAAATTGTGAAAGTTTATTCCCAAGTGGATTGCCTCTATCAGAAATTCTATCCATACTTCTTAGGTGGATTGCCTCAATCGGTGATTCTAGCCAAAAGCTCTCATGCGGATTGCCTCTATCGGCGATTCTATCCACAAACTCATGAGATTTGGTGTAGATTGCCTCAATCGGCAATTCTATCCACAAGCTCTCGTGTGGATTTCCTCTATCGGAGATTCTATCCACAAACTCATGAGCTTCAGGGTGTGGATTGCTTGAATCAGTAATTCTATCCACAAGCTCTAATGTGGATTTCCTCTATCGGCGATTATATCCATAAACTCACAAGCTTCAATGTGTGGATTGCCTCTATCGACGATTCTATCCATAATACAAAGTTATTGTAAGATCGTCACCTTACAATAACTTTACCGAATACAAGTGATAATCATTTGGAAGTCGTCACTTCCTTATGATTTTCACAGGGCCCATATAGTTATAGAATAACATTAGTATAATAATCAATAATCATGTCAACTTTACCTCAGAAGTGTTCAGTGAACTCCCTCTCAATTATAAGGTGTCTACTCTTCTGGATTTAATGATTCCTTTATACTCTTTCTTGAATGCAGTTAATCAAATTTGCGAGCACTTCCTCCTCAAAAGTTTTCCCATTGATTCTGCTCATCATTTTCCATTAGGTTTACGAGGATTTTCTATTATTGTCTTTAGCTCATCCTTCCTTAAGACCAACATCATTCAAAGTTTCCATGATTAAAACTTAGAGGCATCTTCAAGTCTGTCTTCGAGTCTCATTCCATTTGCCATTCTGTAGATACAAAATTTCCAAAAATCTGATCTTGATCTTCCTTCAATCTAACTAGATCTTCCTTCAAGCGGTTAGGCTTTAACGAAGAAACTTGGCTCTGATACCATGTTAAATTTGGATCAGAATATGTGACTTTTAAATTTTCTTATATAACCTCAATATATGTAATATATTTAATCACAAGATATATATATATATATATATATATATATATATATATATATATATATATATATATATATAATTAGTGATATAATAAATAGAATATATAAATATATTAATATCGATATTCTACAGATTGGATAAATGAGACTTGTATTGTTTGTTGTATATGCTTATCTTTTTCCAATCAACAAATGACTATATATATGTGAGACATGTCATTATAGAGACATGTCTCCTTAAGGAGACATGGCTCTATAATACCATGTCTTTTCATAACACATATTTACCAACCGATAATACTAATCCGTGTGTTTAGCAAAATAAACAAATGTATACTAAAGTGGCGCCTGATAATACATGGCACTCGATCACATACAAACCGCTATGTCGTAGCCTTGGAGAATGATTGGTACGTAAATGTAATCAAAAATTATATTAACCAATACTTATTGATGATGTGTATAACCGATACAAATTGGTACTATCAACATTAATATGAATTACCAATACAAATATGTATTAGAAATGAGTCTTTAATATTAACCGATACAAATCAGAGATTACAAATAGACAATAATGAAAACCGATACAAAATGAAAATATCAATCTTTGTTTAATCGGTTTCATTAATATATTTTATGATGCTTATTCAATTCATATTATAGTTATTATGAAAGATATCAAATCTGATTATATGTATATATATAATAAATAATAGATATAATAATAATAATAATAATAAGCACAATATATATTGATACCTTCTTAATAATAATTATTTTAATTTGAATGAAGCTATAAACATCAACAGAAGAACCTGACACTCTACTCGAGCAACAATGTATAGCTCCTGAGCAACAGATTATTGCACCCGAGCATCAGGCTGCAAATACCAAAAATCAAGATATTGCTCAAGATGATGTACCAAGTGATGGAGATTAGAATGATGATCAAGATGATAGAAAAATAATTGAACCTGGACTTGCCAGATATGTCAGAAGGAACCATCTATAGAACCAGAAGTAAGTCTCTAAGCATAAGATGTCTAATTTGTGATTTTGAGCCAAAATATGTCAATGTTGCACTTGATAATGAATAATAGATTAGTGTTATGAATGAAGAAATTGAGAAGATTGAGAAAAACAAGACATGGACACTTGTACCAAGACCAAATGACAAGAATGTCATTGATACAAAATGGATATTCAGAAATAAACTGAATGAGAATGGAGAAGTCACTAGAAACAAAGCAAGACTAGTATGCAAGGGGTATGCACAAGAAGGGATTGACTATGGAGAAGCCTTTGCACCCATTGCTAGGCTAGAAGGAGTGAAAATATTACTTGCTTATGCTGCATGTAAAGGATTCAAGGTATACCAAATGGATTTCAAGTCTTCATTCCTAAATCGAATACTTGAGGAAGAGGTGTACATTGAACAACCAGAAGGGTTTGTTGATCCAGACAAGAGGAACATGGTATGTAGACTACACAAAGCCTTGTATGGATTGAAACAAGCACCCTGAGCCTGGTATGAAAGACTTCATTCCTATCTCATAAGTATTGGATTTGTAAGAACTATTGAAAACAATAATCTTTATTTGAAGGAAGATACTGATGCTAACATTTTGATTGCTGAGATATTTGTTGATGACATCATATTTGGAGGCAATGATATGCTATGCCAATCATTTGCAAATGAAATGAGAAAAGAGTTTGAGATGTCTATGTTTGGAGAGATCAAGTTCTTTCTTGGTCTACAGATCATGCAGCAAGATGAAGGTATTTTCACTACACAATCCAAATACATCAAAGAAGTGCTGAAAATATTCAAAATGGAAGATTCCAAGCCAGTTGGAACATCAATGGCAACTGGATGTAAGCTGGAAAAGGAGGACAAGTCATCAGAAGTAAATCATACTTTGTACAGATCAACGATTGGAAAACTCATGTATGTTGTACATACTAGACCAGATATTGCACATGCAGTAGGAATAGTTGCAAGATTTTCTGCTAATCCCAGGGAATCACATATGACTGTTGTGAAAAGAATCCTAAGATATCTGAATAATACCGATGAATATGGCTTATGGTATAGAAGAGAAGACAAATTTGAACTTAAGGTCTTTACTGGCGCTGATTGGGCTGGAAATATTGATGATTGGAAGAGCACAACTGGAGGAGCATTCTTTATGGGTGACAGACTTGTCACATGGATCAGCAAGAAGCAAGGATGCATCTCTTAGTCTACTGCAGAAGCAGAGTATGTTGCTGCTGCTGCAAACTGCTCAAATATTGCATGGTTCAAAAAATTACTGGAAGGTATGCATATGAAAATTCTTGAACTAGTAATTATCTATTGTGATAATACTAGTGCAATAAACATTTCCAAGAATCTAGTCATGCATGCTAAGACAAAGCATATCGCTATCAAGTATCATTATTTGAGAGAACAAGTTCAAGCAAAAGAGGTGATAATTGACTATTTTCAATCAAAGGAATAATTAGCTGATATCTTCACCAAGCCACTACCCAAGGATGCATTCAAGTACTTGAGAAAAAGACTAGGGGTCAGACCCTTGTCTCCTAGTCAGTAAAATGGCTAGAAGGATGCATCAGCCTACATATTATCAGAATAACATTCATGTTGATGCAAGCATAGAGATGGACTTCAAAGATACATCTATACACAACAAAGTATTTATCTGCTCCAAGCACCAGAGTTATTGTATTGCTAATAGATTGGGAAATTCAAGGAGTATATTATGGATAGAAAGGATTTGTTTGGCATTACTGTCAAACTATTTGTTTGGAATTGCTGTCAAAGGGAGAGATTATATCCATTATCACCTCAGGGAAGAGATTATATCCCTCAGGGAGAGATTATATCCATCTCATTATCCAAAGGGAGAGTACATATAAAGGGAAAAAATTGCTGACAACAGACATCAAAAGAAAAGAGAACAGTGAAAGGGAGAGAGTTCAACACAGGAAAAGAACATATCAAATCAGAGGAAGAAAGATTCTACATCTATCTAGTGAAGGGATTGAAGACAAAGAGAAATCTGCAAGAATCAAATCTAAGATTATATGAGCTTACCAAGGACCAAATATTTGTATCGGTTATAGTACATAAGATTGGTAGTTTGATGAACTTCAACTAATATTTTTCATATTGTATTAGTAATGATATAGGGTGATAATGTAGTATGTTTCCATCAGTGCTAAAGGGAGAGATTGATGAACTATAACTGATTGAATGTTTGAAGATATTAAGTTGATGATCACCAAGTCATAGAAAGTTTATGCAAGACATTAAATCAGTTAATGTATTGTATTATCATTGATGTCAACTTGATATAATATGTATGGTCATGGAAATACTGCCAAAGACTTCAAAGAACCGATGAATCAAAATCTATGCTATCAGTAATGCATATAAGTCAAGTATTCACAAAGTGACTGTATACACTGACGAAGTGCACACCGATGGAAAGAGTAACAAAGAAAAGTCACAGTGTTACCCGACAAGAAAAAGAACAACATTACTGATGAGAAAAGTCACAGTGTTTCCCAATGAGAAAAGCACAATGTAACCTAAAGGATAAGACAAGGATGGAGATCCTGAAGACAACTGAAGTCACACCGATGGAACAGTCAGTTATCGCTAATGACTAACTGAAGTATTGACTGACAAAACAAGAGTTTAGAAACAACAAAATACTTAGCTGTCAAGAGCTAAAAATAGAATTAACTGATACTTATCATTGTTTTAATCGACAAGATAAAGCCGGAGATAAGTAAAGGATTTAAAGTTTCTTTTTCCAGTTGGCAAGAAGATCTCTACGAGATAAAACTAGAGTTTTTCTTTAAATCTAATTGGTGAGAATTGTGGATCACGCCAAGATCAAGAAAATCAAGAACCTATGGTGATATCATGTCTATAAAGAGACAACCTAATTCATTACGAAGGTGGAGAAGGGGAGTGAAAAGAGAATAGATGCTATAAAGATTCTGAAGGAGAAGAAAGTCTTCATTCAGACTTGATCAATCAAGCTGAGGAAAGAGCTAAATTCTGCAGACACCGATGAACAATGATACAACATCACAAAGCAGAATAGTGTGGAGCAAAGGTATTGAATTGATTACATTGATCAGAAAGTTAATGCACTTACAATAGATCTAAAAATCTGCAATTCAAGTTGTATATGTGAACAGATCAATTTACTGTTTCAGTTTAACCATTAAAGCATCAAGTCTCTTAACCGAGCAGGACTTAAAAGTCTTTTTTAATTGAGATACATCCCAAGGAGTATCAAAAAGTTTGATCATACAAAGTAGCATTGGATATGCCCAATACCTATTGATAGGCCAAGTGAGTGTTTGATCAAGGATGGTAGCATTAGATGCCAGATACTAAGTGACAAACTATCTATTTAAATCCTCTAACAAGGTCACACCTAATAGTGTGTTTATAACCTTTAACAGGGTTGGCTCTTAACCAAGCTCACTTCAGAAGAGTGAAAATTTGGGGTACCGATCCCAGTGGTTTTTTCCCTTAATAGGGTTTCCATGTTAAAATCCATGTGTTATATACCTATGAGTCATTATTTTATTGTTTTGCATTTCACTTAAGTAAATCTGGATTGATCGGTATACACTAGTTATTTACTGTGTTTTGGTAAATAGGAAGACTACTTATCGGTAAACATACAGAAGAAGGTTTTACAAAGCATTCCGACAAGTAGTAATTTGATATAAGAATTTCAAGGCATTCATCTTATAGGATTGAAGATAATTAGAGGTATAATTTGTGGTACTAAATTTGAAGGGTTGATTTAAGGATTAATTTTTGAGGCCACTGATTCACCCTCCCCCCTCTTAGTTATTACTAACAACCCATAACAACTCTTAAAACTCTCTCTCAACCATATTTTTCACTATGAGCAGTTCCTATATATAAACTTCTTCCACCAAATGAACAATGATCTTGAATTTACTTTCCCACAAAAGAACCATGTGTCAAATTGATAATCTCGGTGAATAAAATGATTTATCATAACTGCGTTAGGTCAAGATAAGATCTGCAAGTTACATTTCCAAATTAGTTAAACATGTTTTGACTTCTCCAATGCAATACCACAAATTTGCCTTAAATGCTTGCATCGATCTCATAAATATCAAAACATTGAATGTATAACCCTTACTCCATGTCATCATATCACTATAAATGATCGCACATACTTTACCGCACACTATTTTTTGATCTACCGACTAGTACTCAAGAGCATAAGTGTTCTACCTATCTTAATGACTGTGACAATAAAAACTATCTCACCGCTCAACCAAATGAGCTTTGGTTGGAACCACATTTCAATCTAAACTGGTTGAAGCTAAATTTGTGACCGCTCTTCATAATTCCACTTCTACCATTATCATCACCAAAGTGATGTTCTCACTATCTACTGATCTTGTGGACTTAACCAATTTTTAGTACTACCTTATTACCGATTGTATCTTCACTTCACCTGTAGTATATCATGCATGTACTCACTTAGTTGAACTGTACTAACTTAGTTGCCACTTAGTTTCCATTAATGGAAACCAAATAAGTGTCTCATTATGAATGCACCTCAATATCCACCAATCTCCCAACACAATACCAACACATTATCCCCAAAATCTTATGGAAGATCATTGATATCAAAGAAAAACTCAAAGGTCCCTATCACAATATTTAATGACACTTTTGTTAATGTGGGCACATTATTAGATGAATCAGAAGCTAAAAATGCAAATCAATGGCTTTACGAGGAAAATAAAGTTGAATCCATCCAAGATATGACATTTTTAGCTAAGCAATATGGTAAGGGATTCACCATAATGCAAAAAATGGGTTATGAGGGTAATGGTCCTATAGGGATAAGAAGAGAAGGTATAATGGAACAAATTATGGAAAGTCCAAATTTCCAAAGAGATACTAAAGGTTTAGGATATAAAGAGAATGGAAATGAGGATAAGGGAAAACAAAAAAATGGTGATGAAATTACCAATATGAACAGAGATGTTCTAAATCAAGGTTACAGTGATGATGATAAATCAAATGACTATGAATGGGATGAAATATAATTTCTTCTAGAAGATAAAGAAGTTTATGTGATTCACACTTATAGTAACGTATATCAAGGGGGAGAAAGTTCAGGGTCTAGATTATTAGAGGTAGTTTCCCATAATATTGATAGTGAAGACCACAAGGAAAGTGAGATTCCTAATGTGAGATACGTTTCTAAGGCGAGTATGGATATAGACCTTGTCGATACCAACATTAACCTTGACAACATTTTCATCAATACCATGACAACCTTTGAAACCAATCTCAATGATCTACTACCCCTTGTCTATCTTGAGGCTATAGATTGGGAATTACCTGATGTACCTGAACTAGATACTTTTCACAATGATGATGCAAGCATAGACTATCTTGGTATCAGAGATCACATACCTTCAGGGGATCATAAGGCAAGTTTCCATATAGAAATCAATGACATGGATGTAGACCTTTCCAAATGAATAAATAACTTGGTTCAACACCTCTGCTCACAGATTGGTCATCTTAATTGAGAATCTATCTATCCCTATGGTAAGGTTCATTTAATATATCAACCCAGGGGCATAAACTTGAAATGGTTTAGCAAAATGTATGCACTAAGTCTCCATTCAGGCCATGCTAACTACTGTTGGAAAGAGAAGTACAAGAAAATGGATACTTGAAAGTAAACCTACTTATTTACCAACTAATTAAACATGAATAAAAGTGAGAAATTACAAAAACCAAGTTCAAGTCAATCGAACAGGAAACTACTCTGCATGCTTTGGCTATAGGAACAAACATAGGAGTTGTTTCCCAATGGATGCAAGAATATACAAGCGACTGAACAAAAAATACAAAAACTATAAATAAACAACAAAATGAAAAGGATCACTCACCAAGTGGTCCCCCTTGGATGTGTGGATCCAAGTTAATCAACACACTATAAAATCAGAATAATTAGTTCTTTATTCATAAAACATAAATTGATTATACATAGTACTAGAAACTATGAAAACTATATTGCTAAAAAATAGTTACATCATCATTAATCTAATATTGTAAATTATAGCTAATCTCAAAAGAGGCTTCAACAACTTATTTAAACTAAAACTTCACAACTAACTAACTAACTAATTAACCACCTTTGAAAAAAAAAGATGGTTGCAGTTATTACATTGAAAGCATAAAGGAGAAATTTTCTCAATAAGAAAGAAACAATCTTCTTCTTATTCATATGAGAGAATATAGGAAAACAACTCCCTAGATTTGTTTTTCATTACAACACCAATGACTACTCTAGTTGGAACATGGATGAATTAATTTAAGGCACCAATGAGCCTCTAATGTTGTCCTCCTTGCTACTCCCGATTGAATAACTTGGTCCAAGAACTCGTGAAACACAATTAAGTGTTATCGTGACCATTCTTCCTTTGTCATATATTCCTGTAGCGAAAGGTTAGGAGCACAAGAACATGGAGATACATATATTCCACATTTAATATATTTATTAAACTTCAGATTTCATTAATATGGATACATCACATGGTTGCAGGAAAAACAAACTACTCGGCTACATGAAACCTATTATGCTTCAATTATTCAAAAAGTAATAATATAAAGATAACCATGGTTTAAGACATCAAGTGTTTCATCCCAAAAGTGTTTAAGTCCACATGCCATATGTTCATCAGATACTATTTTAAAAAGACATAAAACTATTAAAAGAAGAGTCTTGAAACACCCATAAACCCTATGAAAGTTCCAAGAAAAACAAGAGAAACTAGGATAAAATAAGTTGTTATTTCAGCCCATCATTTCCCCCAACCTAAGTTCTTGCTGGTCCTCTAGAAATGGAGAAATTCCTGATCCTTGTATTCATTCTAAAGTCACTGTATGATCCATGTCTTGTTCCTCATTTGGCCAAATTCCAGTAGTATCCTTTTTTTTAATTCTAGCTAGTCTCATCTAGTCCTTTCAGACACCATATCATATGTATTCCCATCTTATATCATGCTAACAAGTGGCCACAATAGAAGTGGGGGTTGTAATGTGAGTGGAAGACAAAGTTCTTTCTTTGTGTGGGCCAGTTGTATATACCTAGGTGCTCTCTAGGCTGCTACCTGGTAGTTCTATGGTGAATGAGGTTTAGCATGTGGGAGAGCTTGAAAAAGGTTGTTCTAGTATTGGATAATGGGTCCAAGGACTAATTTCCCTTTATTCCTAGTCATCTTCTCATATTGCAGGAATGCTTCTTCTCTTAAAGATTAAATTTTGTTCCTGTGAGTCTCCTCTGTAAATAACCACAACCAATCATAATAAAGTGTCCTAGCTTCCTCACATCCAACTCTTAACTATAAGGCAACATCTATTTCCTCTTTTCTATGTGGACCAACCTGCATTTCCCTACTGATCTAATTTTGAATCCATGACATGAATGTATGTAGTTGTGTATCCAATATATGCAAGTGGATTCCATGTAGCATTAAGAGGAAAAAAAAAATTGTGCAAATATAACTCACATCGTAAGTTATTTATGGCTATAGGAGAGGAATTGAATGTATGATAGAATTCTTCAGCTACTTTCAGAGAAGAATTTAATCCTGGAGCATTGTCTTCAACTTGAAATTCAAATAATGCACTTTTAAATAGAGGGTGTATACCCTGGAAGGTGATCTACATTTCATAAGCTCATGAACCATTTTCATTATTGTAGTGATCCTATCCTTCAACTTAGTGATCTCATCATCCTTATTCTGAATCTCAATCCTTTGATTATCAATTACCCTCTTTAGGCTAGCTTTTTCCAACTCCCACTCACTCTATTTTAATATCATTTCTTTATATAGGTTTAAGCATACAACAAGTGGAGTAGAAATATCAGGAGGAGTATCTGGTTCTTCCTCTTCTTCTTGTGGGTCCTCCATGGGTACATTTATTGGCCCCCCTATCCAAACTACTATAGAAGTCTCAACTATCTGTTGCGATACAACAACCAGATTAGTAAGACCATCCAAATCTTGGCCTTCTTGTATATGATCTTCAATTCCATAAAAATATTTGGCTCTTCTTGTGGAAAATTTTCCTCGATTGGTTCCTCTGGTAGGTCATTGTCTCCTTGATAGGTATATAAACCATCACTCTCTTCCATAGACTCGAGGGATTCAACATTAATAGAAGCACTACCTTTTTCTATCTGAGTCATCTTTGGAGGTTTCTCTTTCAAGCTATGGCTTCTCCTGGTAGGTGTCTCCTCACTAACCTCAAAGGAGTTTACTTTTCTCTATTTTCTTGGAGGTTTCTTGGTCTCCAAAGTGGCTATAGGAGGGCCTTTTGAAACAATCCTTTTCCTTTTAGAATTAGGAGATTTATTTACTATATCTTGTTTTTCTACCCCTTCCTCCTCTTGTTCGACCTCCTTCTCCTTTCCCTTATTTTTCTTTTCTATAGAACTAATCCTCAAAAAAATTTGTGGAGAGCTCTCAATGTTAGGCCTTGGTGGGTTGTGTTCTATCTTATTAGATGAGGTTTTTGATGCATGAGGTTCAGCTACAGGAGGTGATTCATTCTGCACCCCTTAGGAGGAGGGTTCTTCCATAACTTTAATGGTTCCTTCAGGTGTCCTAACCCAATGGGTTAATGGTTGTCTGGTAGGAACTACATTCTTTAATGTGAACCTCCTAACAACTAAAAATTCTTGCCAGTAGATATTGGAGACTTCATTCAATGCCCTTTCTACTAAAATTTTAATCAAACTATGGTGTGATACAAAGTTAAGCTTATCTTTTTGGACTTCACTGGCACTGTGTAGGAGTAGTTTGTATAGAATATTGGGAACATTCATCCTTCTTCCATAGCATATATGACTATGCATCTTGAAGTGAAGAGAATGAAGACATGACTACCTGCCCTCACAGGTTAGGTATTTCATCACACAAGAATTTATTTTTATATAATCATGTGGTAGTGATAGTCTCTTTGTGCCCTTCTTATCCACCTCTAGAGCAAGGTCATATGGATGATTAAATTAAGTACGAGTTTTTCTCACATCTTTTGACTCTGGAAATCTTTCTCCTGCTGTTGGAAATCTATTCACTTCATTTATATGTCCTTCTGTGACCTTTACCCTTAACCCTTTCATGTTGGCTTGATCATTTTTGAGTGTCTAAGAAAATTCTAGGGCAATTCCATCATTGAATTCTGTCAGCTTTAGGAAATAATCTAGCCAACCATAATTCTAGAATTCTTGATGGAACTCTTGGTCCTAAAGAAGGATAGTGTGAATGGTGGGTTCATGGCAGACATGAGGTCCTCCCTTGCTGAAACTCAATTATGCACAAAACCATTCACAAACGGCTCACGAACAACTGTAGGACTCAAAAATTCTTGGAAGACAATTTTTGAAAATCAACAATGGTTTAGCTTCTTTATCACTCCAATAATATGCACTCTCTCCTTCTGCAAATACCTTTCTTTTCTCTTTTACCCCAAAACAATATTGCAACCATTAAAGCTGACACTACATTTAGAAAATATTATAGTCAAGATAATAACACATTGGTTGCAAGAGATATTATGAGGGATAAAATGTAAATGAGTATTAAAAATATTTTACTCGCTTCAACCATCACATCAAATGTCATTCACATATACTTTCCCTCTAATAATCTTGACAAAATATGGGTGGTGACATAATGAAATCTTACTACACATGACACACAAGGTGACACATAAGTATTATCCGCCAACCTTAACAAGTCAATAGGTATGCCTATTGAAGAAGGTGCAACGTAGGATAATTTCTAAGAACCATATGACAATATCGATATAAATGGAATTAAAGTTAAATAAATGCACTTGAGTAGAATAAATGATTAACATATCTTGTGCATACATTTTGCTTTGAAATCAATGAATGAGTTTCACATCTTCTTGAAATAATAATTGGAAGTGGAGTTGGGAAAGGTGTAATGAAGTGATGATGATGTGGGAGAAAAAGAGAATGGTATGGGTGATGGTAATTTATTATGAAGAAAGGGTACTTCCACAGAATGTGGAAATATTTATTATGACATCATGATTTTGGCAATCCTAGAGAGAAGAATGGAGGGAATGTAGTCCTACTTATTTGGCTACACGATAGTTGGAGGATTGGTCCCCCTTGAATTTATGCATGAAATCTTATCTTATAGTTGGCTTGCTATACAATTTTAAACAATGGCCATTGACAAGCAGTTTGAATCTCACATGATCAATTGTGCTCAACTATACTGAACCATTGGAAAAGACTTCTATGATTTCATACGGTCCCAACCAGTGGGTTTGGAATCTACCTAGAGTATCTTTATATCTGGAATCGTAGAGAAGAGCCCAATCTCCATGTTGAAATTTATTTTCCTTGATATACTTGTCATGTCGATTCTTCTGTTGATTCTTAATAATCTTTGTGTGTTGTAGGGCTGACTTTCTATGTCCATCCAAAGCATTTAGCTACAAGATTTGTTCCTTTTGAGAAGTGGTGAAATCCATCTCCAAGTTTAAATATATTTGAAGTTTTTTATGCTCAAATTCAATGGGCATAACATTTGTTTCTCCATACACCAGCTCAAATGGTGTGAAGCATGTGGTAGTTTTCCAAGTAAATTAGTAGGCCTGTATGGATTTTTGTAGTTGACTGGTCTAATCCCTTTTATGTAGCGCAGCTATCTTAGTAAGGATAGATTCAATCTCTCTATTGGTGACTTCTTCTTTCCCATTAGCATGTGGATGGTAAGGTGTGGATTTCCTGTGCCTGATGTTATATTCATTAACCAAGTTTGTAATCAAGGTGGAAGTAATCTGAGCTCCTTGGTCAATTATTATTTCTCTTGGAACTCCATACCTTTTGAAAATATTCTCATATAGAAATTTAGAAACCTTATTGTCCCTCGCATGCTTCATTGGTCTAGCTTCAACCTATTTAGTAACATAGTCTGTACATACCATAATATAGGACTTTCCATTTGAGGATGGTTCAATTGGCCCTACAAAGTCTAGGCCCCATTTGTAAAATGGATTCACAACCACTTGGGGAAATAAAGGCATTTCATTTTATTTGGTTGGTCTACCCATCCTCTGACACCTATAACACTTCCTGGTATATTTTTTTGCATCCTTATGGAAAGTTGGCCAATAGTATCATGTATTGAGAATCTTCATGATTGGTCTCCTTGCTGCAAAGTGACCACCACATGGTTCATCATGAAAATAATGCAAGATAACATAGGTCTCATCCTCTCATACACAACTTCTCATGATCTGGTTTGGACCATTATAGAATGCAATTTTCTATCTAGGATAAGTTGAAACTCTTCTACACAAGTAACCTTCTTTCCTTTGGTGAAAATTGAGGCGAAGTCCTGCCAACAACTAAGTAATTGGCTATGTCTGCATACTAAGGGTTGTGAGAAGTTATGAAAAAAAATTTCTCATCTAGAAAGGTATCATCAATGGCTGTAGGATCATCTTTTACATGCAGTCTAGATAGAAAATCATCCACTACATTAGCTTTCTTAGGCTTGTCAACAATTGTGATATCAAATTCCTGCATTAAAAATAACCACCTTGCTAACCTTCCTACAATAGAATGTTTGTTCATGAGATACTTAATTGCTACATGATCTATGTGTACAAAGATTTGATACCTGGTTATGTAATTCCTAAATTTTTTAAGAGCATACATGACTGCAAATATTTCCTTTTTAGTGATAGTATAATTGAATTCATCTCCCTGGAGATTTTTGCTAACATAGTAGATGACATGCTCAATTGACCCTTCATTCTGTCCTAGAACTGCTCCTATGGAATAATCCAAAGCATCAGTATGAATATGGAATGATAATGACCAATTTGGTCCTCTTAACATAGGAGCTTGGGTTAGAGCTTCTTTGAGACTATCAAAAGTTGTACTATAACCTAATGTTCATTCAAACTCAACTTCCTTCTTCAAAATATTATACAATGGTGCTGAAATTTGACCTAAATCTTTAATAAACCTCCTATAGTAGCATGCATGACCAAAAAAACTTCTAAATTCCTTCTATTTAGTAGGGACAGAAAGGTTAGAAATCACCTCAATTTTAGATGGATCCACTTGAATTCCTACTGCAGAGATATAATATCCAAAGGTGATTCCTTCCTGCATCATCATGAAGCACTTTTTGTTGTTTAAAGACAAATTATGGTCTTCACATCTATGCAAAACTTTTCCTAAATTGGTTCCTTCTTCTTCAAAATTTGAGCCATAGACAGTAAATTCATCCATGTAGATTTCCATACATTCATGGGAGATATCAAAAAAGATGCTAATGACTGCTCTTTGAAATGTTTTTGGGGCATTGTAGGGACCAAAAGGAAAAATAGAGTAGGAAAAGGTTCTGTAGGGGCATGTGAATGTATTTTTATCTTGGTCCTTAGGAGAAATTATAATATGATTGTAACCACTAAACACATCCAAGAATAAGAAGTATTATTTTCCTGCCAAATTATCTAAGACTTGATCTATGAAGGGAAGAGGGAAGTGATCCTTTTTGGTAGCAACATTATGCTCCATATAGTCTAAAAATACTCTCCATTTCCCTCCTTTATTAGGAACTATGAAAAGAGGTGAGACCCACTAACTATCAAGAATAGGATAGATAAAACATGTACTCAACAAATTCTGCAATCCTCCTTTGAATATCTCCCTGAAAAGAAGGATTGATCCTGCTCTAGGGTTTCTTGATTGGTTTGAAGTCTTCATTGATATATATCTTATGAGTACATAGTTGAGGATTTCATCCTTTCATGTCACTATAGACCCATGAAAAAACTTGTTGATGAGTTTGCAAGAATCTTATCATGGACTCTTGTTGTGATGGAGTTAGACCTTTATTAATGTTTAGAATTTTCCAGGATTAACTTCAATTGGTGCAACCAATTCTACCATAGCAACTTCACTTAGACTGGCTGAGTGCACTTCATAAAAAAATAAGGTATGTAATCAGTCTATGGATGTAGGAAACTGTGGTGAAGGATAAGGTGGTAGATTGTTCTACAAGGGACATGGGGTAGTTTCACACAACTAGTGAGCTAATCCATAGTGATTTTGAATAATTCCAGACAAAATGTCATCTTCTTGGATTCCAATGAAAGGTTCTATTTTTATCATCATAAGATATTGGACATAATTGATCTCATCCCCTTCTTCCCCTATATCTAGCCAAAAGGCCTTCTCTTCATGAGTTGATGTTGTGTAGGAGAATAGAGAGAAAGCTTCTTAGTGGATAAACCATATGAAATAGTCATATTTCCTTACCTAAATGATATGAAGGCATCAATAGTAGAAAGCCAAGGTATTCCTAGTATAACTGGATAACCGCCCAATGTTGCCTTAGGTGAAAGGATCATTAAATTAGCAAGGTATTCTGAAGAATCAAGTGTATCAACCAAATATTCTACCATACCATCATGTTTAACCGTAGAACTATCTGCAAGATGCATGATTGTGGGAGTGGATCTTAAGATTGTAATATTAAGTTGTTGCATGATGTCTTTAGTCATAAAAGTAATGGCTTCCCCTAAGTCAACTAATACATTCTTGACTTGAACCCCATTTATAACAATGTTAACTACTCGACTACCAAGACCAGAGTATTTAGGAATGGAGGCCTTCTCAAGCTTAAATTAGACAAATGACCCAACACATGGATATTTTTAGGATCTTTCTTCTTTCTTCCAGGCTTCTTTAAAGAAGCCTACCTAATCTATTTCCTATAGATAGGAACTTTTTTTATAGCTTGAAATAGGGTATCTTAACACAAATGTGTTTCAATTGGTCAATAATGTCAAAAGTAGACTCTTCCTATCCGGGCTACCTCATTATCAAGTCTACGAGGAAATGGAGGAGTCTTGGCAGGTAACTTAGACTTTTTATTTTTCTACATTGAGGTTGGTTGAACAAATTTTTTAGTAGATTCTTCTTGGGGTAATTCCTCTAAGGGTACCTCTATTATAACAAGAGAAGATGGTGCTGGAAGTGTAGTGTGTGACTTGAGGTGGATGTCACTAACATGTAGAGCATATGCAGGCTACTGATTTGGGTCTGTGGAATATATTTTTTGTTGTTGGGGTTTATTATTGGGATTAGGTTTTGGTTATGCAGGAAGCTATGTATACTTTGTGGGAGATTTATTTGCAGCATGGTGAGAAGGTGGAATTAAAGCTGGTTGCTAAGATTGTTGCAGGAAACCAAATGATTGGTTAGGCCATTGCTGACGACACCACCACAAAGATGATTGTTTCCAATTAACTTGTGGTGGTTGCCACTTATTTGGAGGCTACTACCGCTTATTTTGGGCTTGCTACCAATTCTATGGAGGGGGTTTCCATTGAGGTGCAAGATTTTGGTAGTTTGGCCACTAAGGCTATGGTTTATTCCAAGGTTGGGACTGATAATTTCCAAGATTAGGATTAAAGTGAGGTTTCCACTTATTACCAAAATCATAATTTGAAAAGGGACCACTAAAATTCAAGGGATCTTGTGGCATACCTTTCCTTTGAGCCCATGGTTTCCTTTGAGCAATGTAGAAGACCTAATTAGCATCTCCTTCTACTGGGTTTAACTCAGTAGGTATGTTCTTTTCCTCTAGATTAGCCACCATTTTGTATCTGTAATCTTTCTTCTTGTATTTGCAGAAAGGCCAATATTAAGCTGTACGCCTCTCTCTCTGGTTTCCCACAGCTTTCCAAGGGCAGGGGTTTGTAGCCAAGGTTCACAAGTGAATGCAAATCAAGTACACAATAACTACTAAACGAATAACAGATACGTGAGCAATAAAATGTACAAACAACAAAAAGGAAGACAAACGAATGCAAACCCTTCGATGCT
>MU224886.1:4080-15604 GCA_018584345.1 Thuja plicata
CTAGTACAATAGGACTTTGATGATTTAGAAGAATAACAAATGCAACAAAATTGGTTAGGGTTGCAAGATGCCAATTTTGGGGTGTTACATTTTGCCCCTCTTTGAATTGATGTGCGAGCAGCGCATTGATTCAAAGAATAGTTTGATGCCTGAAACACAAAAGAATAGATTTGAACATTGATAATGCAAATATCGAGTGATAAAGATTTTCAGAGCCATCTCTAGGATAGAGCTTGACTCTTTGAAGTCTAGGTCAGGTTGCCAAGACACCGGTCAAGTAGAGTTTTTGAGAATCATCTTCAGAACGAAGCTTGATCCTCAGGGATCCGGGTTAGAATGCTCTGATACCTAATAGATTAAGATTTTGAGAATCATCGACAGAACGAAGCTTGATTCTCAGGGATTTAGGTTAGAATGCACTGATACCTAATAGATTTGATATATTTCACAAGACTGTCCCTAGAATGAGGCTCAACCTTCAGGAGTCAGGATTAGATTGCCCCGATATCTGTCCAACAAGATAATCAATAGATATTTTAGGACTATCTCTAGAATCAAGCTTAGTGCCCCAATATATAGGTTAGATTGCCCAGACACTGGTTAGATTGATATCTTTCACTAGACTGTCCCCAGAACAAGGCTAAACCTTCAGGAGTCAGGGTTAGATTGCTCCGATACCTGTCCAACAAGATAATCAATAGAGATTTAAAATCATCTCCAAAAAGGATCTTGATTCAGGAGCGAAGGTTAGAATGCCCCAATTCCCAATAGATGAGTTTTTGAGAATCATCTCCAGAACGGAGCTTGATTCTCAAGAATCTGAGTTAGATTGCTCAGACACTTAATAGATTCAGATTTCAAGAACCATCTCTAGAAAGAAGCTTAATTCTCAGGGATCCGGGTTAGAATGCCCCGATACCTAATGGATTTGATAAGGTGTAAGGAACAAAGATGCCCTTATTGATTGAAAGTTTGTGGAACACCCAGTTTTGACTGTGAGGTACGAAAAACTGAACATGCCCAAGTGATGAGATGCCCCTAGCGATGAGGACTTTTGAATTTAGATTGGATTGATTGGAAATAGATTCAATGATGTAATCATCCTGCCCCCTCGGGAGCGAAATGGAAAGATGACACGTCATATTGATGATGGAGAGCAAAAAATTGTAGATAGATGTTGAATCAGAGATCAAGAAGAACTCAGAATAGATTATGGAAGAATTTGAAAGATTCAGAATTGATTTCGAGGTCTGGTTGACCAGAGTTGACCAATGTTGACTTTTGAGGAAAAAAGTCAAAGATTTTGAGAAATGTTGATAAGATATGATTCTGACAAGAAAGCGACATCAAAAAGTTGATTACACAAGCGTCCGATCGCGTCAGTCCCAAAAATTTTAAAATGCAATCTTGAGCTATATAGAAGTGTCAGGTTTTGATTTCAATCCCGAAAATGGATTCAGAGTGGTCAAATTAGGTAATGGTGAAGTTTTTGCACAAAACGGAGCACTTTGAAAAATTAGGTCAAAACCTATATAAGGACGAAAAGGTTATTTCAAATCATTTCAACATTTTGACTTTTGCAAATTGAGTTATGAGCGAAAATGGTGGTCCCCTACAGCACGCATCAATTCAAGGGATCGAGGAGGCACAGTCAGCCGGTAGCGTACGGACCTCCAGTAAGTGATCGATGAACCCTACCAGCATTTTGAATTTCATTAATTTTTGTCAAATTTTGCACATTTTTTCACATTTTTAGAAACTGGCCACGGGTTTTCACGCGAAGAAGTAGTTTCTTCACGTGGCTCATTGGGAAATCTCGTGCGAGAAAGTGCCTTCCCATGCCATGCGGTGGGAAATCTCGCGTGGGAGAGTACCCATGTTTGCATGAGAAGCCCTTCCATAGGGTTTTTTCTTGTGCGAAATGCCATAAAAGTTTGTGCGAACATCAAATATCGCGCGACCCAAAAAACTTCTTCGTGCGAAAGAGTACTTTGTCGCACAAAAATCTGCATCTTCACATGGAGAAAAGTGAGCAGTTAGAACATGAAATCAGTCTGCACCACATCCAATAGCATTTGCATCAGCGTTGTTACTGTTTGTAGTGTCTTTAATGCTTAATTATCTTGTTATGCTTTGATTATCTCAGATTACTGATCGTGCACTGTTGTTTGCATGTCTTGCAGGTGGAATTTCCAAATATTGCCTTCAAATCACACCACCCAGCCATCAGCAGACTAGTGGCACAGCTAGATTTTGTAGAGACAATGCATCTGAGTACTTTGGGCCTGACCTCTCTATGTGATGTACCTAAGATTCGGGTAAATCATGGTTTACTAGGAGCACTGGTTGAGCATTTCCATTCGGAAACAAACACTTTCTATCTGCCACAGGGTGAGATGACCATGACCCCCGAGGATATCTATCAGATATTGAGGATTCCATTCCACGGAGCCAGGGTGAAGTATGAGGTGCAGCCCAGAATAGGGACCCTGGCATTGAGAGAGATTTTACAGGATGACCTTGTCATGGGGAGGGCTATCCCATGGGAGGATCTTATCAATGTGTACGACCCAATGCATAGATTACCAGTGGTACTAGCATGTTTCCTCGGTTGTTACCTGATGCCTGATCATGGATAGCACGGTCTGGAGTGTGGCTGGGGTAGGATGCTATAGCAGACGTTAGCACGGCTGAGACATTATGGATGGGGTCAGTGCATGTTGGCCCACATGTATCATGAGATGCATGAGATCATCTATCAAGAGGCAAAGAGTATGGTGGCCAGACTATTTTTACTACAAGTATGGGCATGGGAGCACCTGCCCGTGACTAGGCTGATATGCGAGGACTTGAGGCAGCCTTTAGAGCCGTACATCTACAGATATAGGGGCATGATTACTTAGCCAGTGCTGGGTAAGATAGATCAATGGCAAGCCTAGCTTGATGACCTAGCAACAGTAGTATGGAAGCCATGGAGACTGACAGAGGTATGGGGTGATGTTGCAGAGCAACTTAGTTATATGTTTTGTTCACATGCTATGAGTGGTCGAGCCATTACAGTGATAGAGAGATTCTCATAGAAGCGGGTATGGCGACAGTTTGGCCATCCACAGGACATCTCATAGGAGTATACTACATATACTCGATTCATAGATGAGGTGAGGAGGGGCTGGCTGACGAAGCTAGACTAGGGTCAGACAATGATTGATATATGAGCATTGGCCCCAGTACAGTGGGACTACTTGAGAGATGTAGCAGATGGCGACATAACTGCAGAGTATCAAGAGCACTTTGTTACACATCCATTCTGAGATTTATAGATCTAGTCAGGATGGCAAGTCGAGGGTAGGTAGTACCCCCATAGGTGGCCTAGCAGCAGGTGTTGATGCCCCCACCACAGGTAGTATAGCAGCAGGTGTTGATGCCCCCACCATAGCAGAGACCACAACTGGTGCCACGTCCACGTACAGTACAGGTGGACATACCGGCACATGAGATGAGGATAGATCCCAGTGCCAGTGGGAAATAGATTTGGAGGAGGATGGCCACACATTTGGAGGATATACAGGATTAGGAAGAGTAGCAGGAGGTCCCACGAGAGGAGCCGATGCAGGAGGACTAGCCTGTACAGGAGCCAAGACAGGGTGACGCATTGCCACAAGCGCAGGAGGCCCTGTGTAGAGCAAGAGAGAGGGTCAGATCGCTGACCAAACAGGTTGGAGATTTGATGGTACAGGTGGCCGTGCGAGATGCATGAATCTTAGATAGAGATCGGGAGGTACAGGATCTCCAGGAGTAGCTATGGGTAGCACAAGAGGAAATCCAACATCAGACTGCTCGAGTGGTGTACTATTATGCATCATTTATAGGGGTGGTGCTTGATGAGGCATCACAAGTTTCTAGATTCTTGATATATGCCAAAGGGTTGGAGGGTGCATAGGCACCACCTCCACCAGATAGGCCTCCACCTCCACCTCCTCCAGGTGACGAGGGAGAAGGCCAGAGTTAGTTTTGATTGATAGATAGATGAGATCATAGGATGTATCTGATGCATTGGTATCCATATATTGTATCACCATTTTGAGATAGATCGTGCTCAAGTAGCACCATTTTGCATTTGTATCAACACATTTCATATATATATGAGCTCATCTTTTGGTATCATCACATGTGTCATATTGTCTTTTATGAGATGTTTCCTATATGCTTAGATGTTTAGATGATTTAGAATGGATGCAAATGTATGAACATGGTTGGAATATCTGTAAATGTATGAAATGCACATGTATGTATGTAGATGAAAATGCAATTATGAATGAGAATATGCAAATGAAATATGTAGATGATAATGAGTTGTGAATATGAATGTATATGGTACTAATATCTCATGCAGGATGACGGATGCTAACCAAAAGAACATGTCAAGAATTGAGAGCGAGGACCAAACATTTGTACAGTCATGATGAAACCAGGACGGTGAAGAAGAACTCCACAATGTATGAACCTAGGAGAATGCAATGAAGAGAACACCAAATTGCTGCCATAATGCAAGTCTAGAATGAAAATGTGATCCTATGCTAGATGCAATATTAAAGTGCAATGCTAAGACATGGTTGTGAGACCCATCATAAAATCATCATCATGGAGCATTTTTTGGAACATCAAAGTTAATACAACCCTTACTGGAGCCACAATGCAACCATAAGGATATGAATATGACCTTTCATCGGATAAAATATAGGAAACGAATGTAAGCATTAGGGCACAAAAGCCAAGATGACCTAAACATTGTTTCCAGTTAATGTTGGAAGAGTACACTAGTACTGAGGCATGCAAAGCCAAGATAACTATGAGTGCGATCATGTGTAAACAAACAGAGCAATAACAACCAAAGCAATAACAAATAGAGAAACAACAGGCAAGGAGATAGTACTGACCTCACCATGGCGTACAAATAAACAAGATCAAGGGATGTGAGGTTGTTCCACCTTAGTGTGGGAGCTCTTATCACATACACCCTATTTATTTGAAGTTTCCAGATCATCGGGACTACACCAACAAGAAATAGACAAAGAAAATATCAATGAAATCCATGAGAATAGACAACAGTCAAAGAAAGATTCAAGCATATCTCAGCCAGTTTCAAAGTTTGTGAATGTATATATGTATGAGGTGTTGAAAAACACCATTGTGCTTGTGAGTGCATTGTGTTTGATTATTATCGATAGATGTTTACGTTTAAGATATCCAATGTGTGTTGAAAAACACAGATGTGTCCAAAGATAGTGTTGAAAAACACTGTTGATGGTGGTGTTGAAAAACACCAGTTTGTGTCAGTAGAGTGTTGTCCTTCAGAAATGACAAGATTAATGACTCAGGTGTCAACCAAAGATGTGATCAAATGGGGGGCCCATGCCCCCAAGTAATGATGACTAACTTGACGTATGTTGCGAGGACAAACCAAAGTTGGTTGCCCCCAAGCGTATAGCGTCAAATCAGTGTCAAGTCAAAAAGGTTCACAGAGGAACCAAAGTGTCATGAAAGTGACCAAAAGCTATGTACAAGCTAAAGCAAAGAATTGTCAAGACCGAGTATCGATAGATAGAGAATTTGAGTATAACTCCAACTGTAATGGATGTGAGAAATCTCAATAGAATGGCGATAGTAGGAAGATGCAGTGAGAACCACTGGTGACTGACGTGAGAGAGATGCTCAAGTGAATATATCATAGTACTTAGCTAGACATCAGTAGGCAGACGCAGTGAGAACCACTGGTGATTGATGTTAGGGAAATTCTCAAGGAGAGAGACCTCAGTATAAGCTAAGTGATAGTAGGAAGACGTAGTGAGAACCACTGGTGACTGTCGCGAAGTAGATCCCAAAAGGTAATAGGACAGTGCCCCCTAGACTAGGAGGGTTGCCCTGAGAGTATGACCAGTTCCAATCCATATAAGTTGGTGTCTTGACGGGTAATTGAAAGCATGCAGAAAAGAAAATGCAAGTAGGAAAGCAGCAAAGCAGGAAAGCAAATGCATAAAGCCAAGTGGTGTTGCGATAGATATAGCAATGTGGAACAAGAGGTGCCTGTTTAACAGGTTTTCACCTTCTTGGCATAATTCTTTTTTTTGGCTACCATGACGCTTATTTGTCAGGTTTTCATCAATGGAACTTTTTATCTTTTTCTTTTTTTTTTGTATTTTCAATTTTTTAATTTTTTTTTTTAATTTTTGGAATATATGATTTTTTTTGGAGATACATCAAAGTGCCTATTGCTAGGTTTTCACTAAGATGATCATTTTTTCAGGAATTTTTTCAGATTTTTAGAATTTTTTCAAGAATTTAGATATACAAGAGCATACTGAAGATGTCTCAGTTGTAGAACCGTTTCAGATGAAGAGCGTTGATAGGCTCTTTGAGTTGTTCCCCTTCAGTAGTAGAAATTTGATAGGTACCAGACCCAAACATTGCAGTGACAATATATGGACCAAGCCAGTTCGGTTCAAATTTTCCTTTCTAGATCCGATGTTGTTGATTCTTAGGGTTCTCCCTCAGAATGAGGTCACCTGCTTGGAAATCCCTTGGTCTAACCTTCTTTTTATAGCTCTTGTACATCCTTTTCTGGTATGCTCTAAGGTGATCGAACGCCACTTGCCAATGTTCATCAAGTAGTTCTAGCTCTTGTAGCTGAGATATTCTGTTATCTTCATCAGTAATGAGGCCTTTCAAAGAGACTCATAGAGAAGGAATCTCAACCTCAATTAGTAACACATCATATACTCCATAAACTAAAGCATAGGGTGTATCCCCTATTGGTGTTCTTATGCTTTTCCTGTATGCCCAGAGAGCTGGATTGATCCGGAGATGCCAATCTCATCTGGATTTGTGTACTGTGTGATGTAGAATTTTAAGGATTGTCTTGTTGGATGCTTCCACCTGCCCATTACCCTGAGGATAATAGATGGAAGACGAATGTTGAGTAATTTTTAACTTAGAGCATAACTCTATCAAATCCTTGTTTTTGAACTACCCCCCATTATCAGTGATTATTGCTAAGGGTACACCATGCCTGCAGATGATGTAATTTAAAATGAACATAGCTAATGATTTTCCATTGGCAACGGTGAGAGGGACTGCCTCCACCCACTTGGTAAAATAGTCTGTAGCTGTGATTATGAACTTATGTCCATTTGAGGATGAAGGATAAATTTGACCCACCAAGTCAAAGGCCCATTGTTGAAATGGATAGAAAGTAATGAAGGGAATAAGCTCCTTGGTTGGAGCATGAATCATATTATCATGTAGTTGACACTGTTTGCAAGACTTAGCAAACTGTGTAGCTTCTTTTTCCAGATCTGGCCAATAGTAACCAGCTCTAATAAGTTTACGGGCCAATGTCAGGCCGTTAGAGTGAGACCCATAGATGCCTTCATGCACCTCTACTAACGCACATTTGGACTCATCAAGTTCTAAACACCTAAGGAGGGTACCATCTAGACTGCGCCTATACAAGTCATTAGCTATGATGACAAACTGTGAAGCACTATGGATTAAGTGACATTTCTCATTCTGAGTGTAAGTGTCTGGAACAATTTGGTCATGAAGGTAGGAAAAGATATGATGGTAGTGAGATGAGTGATGTCTAATGACATGACAGATCATCTAAGAATCAGGGGAATCATAGGCTAGGTAGCGTAACATCTCCACTAGGAATTCATGTCGAAAATCATTTTTAGGCATTTGTAGCATGGAAGCAAGGGTAGCCATAGCATCTACTACTTTATTATCTACCCTTGGAACTTGTTGAAATGTGATGTGAGTAAAATAATTTTTGAGGTCATCAACTAACCATTTATAGGGCACTAGCTTGTCATCCTTTGTCTGATAGATATCATTTACTTGATTGATGACTAACTTTGAATCTCCAAGGACATTGAGTTCATCTACTCTCCACTCAAGGGCGATCTTCATACCATTGATTAAGGCTTCATACTCAGCAATGTTTTTTGTACAAGGAAATAACATCTTATATGCTTTTGGTAAAGAGTGCCTTTGAGGTGTAATGAATAGTATCCCAGCACTTGACCCCTATTAGGTAAATGAACCATCAAAAAACATAGTCCATGATCGATGTGTGAGAAGTAATATGGACTCATCTGGGAATTCAATGTGCAATGGTTGATGATCTACTAGAGGTGCTTCTACCAATTGGTCTGCAATTGCTTGTCCCTTAATGGCCTTCATTTCTACATATTCAATATCAAATTCACTAAGGAGCATGACCCATTTAGCTAATCTACTTGTGAGGGTAGCTTTACTGAGAAAATATTTTAGAGGATCAATTTTAGCAATTAGACGTGTAGTATGAGCCAAAATATAGTGCCGCAATTTTTGTGAAGCAAATGCCACTGCAAGGCAAGCCTTCTCTATAGCGAAATATTTTGTTTCATATGAGACCAGAGTTCTACTAATGTAATAGATAGCCCTTTCTTTGTTGTGTTGATCTTCTTGAGCCAATAGGATACCTAATGATGTATCTGTATCAGAGATGTAAATTATAAGTGGCTTCCCATAAATAGGAGGCATCAAGATTGGTGGGTTCACAATGTACAGTTTGATTTGTGTGAACCCTTCATCACATTCTTTGTTCCATTGGTAAGTCACACCCTTGTGTAAAGTCTTGGTGTATGGTTGTGACTTGTCCACCATTTGTGAGATAAAATGTCAGATAGACTACAGTCGGCCTTGAAGTCCTCTCATTTGTCTGATATTCTTTGGTGGCGGCATTTCCATGATAGCTTGTACTTTTGCAGGATCCACTTCGATGCCTTTGGCAAAGATGATATAGCCAAGCAATTTTCCAGATGTGATACCGAATGCACATTTCTTAGGATTGAGCTTCAGACTAAACAGTTCCATATGATCTAGTATAGGACCTAGATCTGCAAGATGTTTATTTCAGTGCATGCTCTTAGCTAAAGTGTCATCAACATAATCCTCCATTGTTTTGTGCATCATGTCATGAAATATGGTGGTGACATCTCTCTGATATGTAGCACCAGAATTTTTGAGTCCAAAGGGCATGACATTCCAACAGAAAGTGCCCCATGCACATGTGAAAGCAGTTTTCTCTTGGTCCTCTGGAGCGATTTTTATTTGATTGTAGCCAGAGAAACCATCCATTAGTGAATACATTTCATACCCTGCTATCATATCTACAATCATATCAATATTGGGCAATGGAAAGTCATCCTTAGGACATGCCAGATTCAAGTCTCTGAAGTCTGTGTAGACTCGGATAGATTTATCATGTTTTGATACTGGAACAATGTTAGAGATCCATTCAGCTTTGACAAGTAGAGCCACATGTGGATGCATTTTTTAAAGCTTTTATTTAACAAGCTTGACACCTGGTGTAATAGACAAATGATGCATGAATAGATTAGGGTCTAATCCTGGCATGTCTGAGTATTTCCATGCAAATTTTATCTTTTTACTCTGGAAGAATGTAGTGAATTCCTCTCTTTCTGCCTCAGATAGTGATTGTGCCAAGTGAATAATCTAAGGTTCAGCCTCTGTACCCAAGTTGATTGGTTGAGTTGGTTCAATAAGTAGAGATGATCATTCCTAAAAATGACTTAGAAGTACATCAAGTATCTCATCCTCGGGTGCCTCAGAGATGTTTTCACCCTTGGATACGTCCTTTATTTTGAATTTTTTAGGCTCTGATACTGCCATGATGTGGTTTTCACCATTAGAGTGCCTATTTTTTCTTCTTTTGATTTTTTGACTAAGATACTTGATGTCATCCTCAGTCATGTTAACACTTTCTTTACTAGTGGAGGACATTATAGGTTTGACAGCGTGGAGGTAATAGGCAAGAGCGTAATCATTCTGGAACATAAGGACTTCATTAGATGGGGATGTAGAGTTCCAGTCTATAAGCTCAGGATGGTGAAGTGAAAGAGAAGTGATGGGTTCAAGTATGTTCATAGTATAATCATTAAAGGCATGGAAAAGCAAGTCAAGACCTAAAGCGATCTCATCTAACCTAAAGCGATCTCATCTAGAGGTATAGTCAAATTCCTTTGATTCCTAGCGACCGTAGTAGATGACACGTTAACATCTATGGAGTCAAACTCGTTTGACCTTACACTAGACCCTTCACCTAATTCAAGAAGGTTTTCATATGTGTGAACTATATCTGTATCTCTATCAGAGGTGGCATATGACAAGCTATCAAACTCATACTCATGAGAATCTGTTTCATCATTGGAGGCCATATCAAGAACATGGGTGAAATCAACCCTTTGTCCCCAATTTGGATGAGTTCTACCTAGAACCTCTACTATGGTTAGATGAGCACCTCTCGACCTAGGTACCTCATTAGTGTTTGTAGCATCAACTTCTTCTTGTGTAGTGAGAAGTGACTGGGATTCTTGTTCAAACTATTCTTGAAACTTTGGAGGTATGTATAAATCACCCTGGTGATCTGGATTCCTAGTATATATTTCTTTCCACTCCTCATAGGTTAATGGAGAAATGGAAGTGGTGTCATCATAATCACTGTCAATTTCTACTGTACTAACATGTGGTATAAAGTCATCTAACTCAGCAAAGAATGTCGCTAGGTCTGGAGGAATAGGATAAGGAAAACTATCCTCCTTGGAACTGTCTTCATATTCTTCAGTTTTAGATGTTTCATCAGGTATTGGTTGTTTATCTTCTCAAGGTACAAACTTGTTTATCCCCAGTTGAAATGTGAGTGGCTTGAAGCCTATACCTGTAGAGTCATGTGTTCTGTGACCAATAGCTTCAAGTGGTGCGATCAATCCCTTATGATTTGCACCTATAGGACCATTTCCTTTGTAGAAAAAATGTTGCATAATATATAGACCTTTGCCATACTGCTCAGGTTTTATGTCATAAGGGGGCGTAGTTTGTTTAGAAATGTCCTCTCCTTTATAGATTTAAGCTTTGATAGCTCTGTTTTTAGCTTCTTCTTATAATGGTACTGTGGCTTGTACAAAGGTACCACTATACTTTGTTGGAGGAGGAACCGTAGAAGGTTTAGTGCTCTCAGAAGGTCTCCCAAAAGAATGTGGAGACAAAGGTAGAGATGTAATAGATAGCACAGGTTCAATCTAATATCCTCCCATGTCAGTTTCTTTGAGTGTCAAACTCTTTTCCATTTCTTTTAATTTATTCTCAAGGAGCTCAATAGATTCTCTGTTGGTAGGCACAAAGATGTCAGCAGATTTTGTGAGGGCATTACAGTCATACCGTGTATTTTTAGGTATAGTCACTTTAGATCCTTGGAATGGGAACTTAATGAATTGATGGTAGGTTGAAGTGATAGCCTGCATTTCATGGATTCATGTCTTGCCTAATAGGATATTTTATGCCAAAGGATTGTCAAGCACTTGAAAAATAACATCTCGTTCAACAGGGCCAACTCTGATTGGCAACACAACTAGCCCCTTGGACTTTCATTCTTCCTCATCATAGGACTTAATAGTAATCTTTT
>MU224887.1:9372-26681 GCA_018584345.1 Thuja plicata
CCCTATTTTTGTCTCTTTAGGAAATGTCCCAGAAATGTGTCCCCTATCATCCCTTCGTCCCTATCCTTGAAATGTCATGGAACATAGTTATTTATCTATTATAAAAAGAGATGAGAAATTTATGCAATTATAGGCAAGGCAAGTAGATCAAGCTGAAAGGTCAGTTTGTTAAATGAATTTTTTATTTGGTTTTGTTTAATGAAAATGATGGCTTTGCCTTTTTAAGGCAATGGATATTACGGGATTTATCTTTTAGTTTCTTTACACTAGCTATTAGATTAGTATTTTTGTTCATGTATTTATTTGGTCACACTTTCATAAGCTTGTACATTCTCCCTAAGAAAAGTGTATGAAGAGAGGCATCTTGGTCCATGGACCCTTTCTTTAATTTTGCAATTTTGCAATTTATTATGATGTATGATTTTATTTATAATATATCAATTTATAATATTTTTTGTAAAATATAGATTAATTTAGAATTATATAAATAATTATTTTTGGAATCGGAAGAAATCTTTGGCAAAGTGGAGCAATCCCAGTACGAATCCAATGAGTCGATGCCCAAAAAAATCCGGCGAGCGGATCAAACCCAACAAGAAAAGAAGTGATTTTATCCAGTACAAAATTGGAGCGAAATCCAAATCACAAAATTAAAAAGTGAGGAAATGAACTCTTTTTTTCTCCAATTAAAATGTCACTTTTTGCCCAAAAGCCAAACATGCTAAAAATTAAACCACTTAAATCAAACTATAGACATCTCAAAAACCCATTGGATACAAAAATCCAATTCCAATTAAATGGAATTCAAATACAACGAATTTGTCAATAAATAAAAATAACCCCAAAACATTAAAATCAACATTTAAATTAAATCTCTTCTCTAACAAATGTAGGAACTCTAAATACACAGACGTGTATATAGGTCTAACACAATATGCATATGAAGTCTGGATTTACCCACATGTCTCAGAGTTATAATAAACCAATTATGGATACATCATCCATACAAGGATTATATTTGCTAAACAATGAAAGGCTGAGGAAACTATATCTTATGCCACTATCAGGGAGAAGACATGCTCAAACCTAGAGCTTAGGTGGAACGATGTCTAGTACATGTTCACTAAAACATGCACACATCAAGTGAAGTTGCTCACAATATAAATAGTCAAAGCAACAATAAATAATCAAAGTATGCCTAATGGAACTATGACGCTCTAGTGACGTGATCATTCGTATGTATTATAATGTCATGACACTTGGCATTCTATATCTAATCCCCAATGTACATTATCATTTAAATTAAATATTAAAGCATTAAAATAATCATTTATGACAATACGAGTATATATTAGTGAAAAATATCAATGAAATATCCATCAACAATAAAGGCACAATATAACAGGAAATCAAAGGTGATCATCATAATCACATAATCCAATGTCCTTGAATACAAAATACACGAGATATCGTCATAAAGCATCATGTCACATCCTGAAAGAATCATCATCGAGATATGATCAAAGCAGTAAGCAACAACATAATCTAACATCTAAATCAACAATGATGCTATTAAAGCCAAAATACTATACTGTAATCAAATGCTTCACACCGTGCAATGTTTGATCATGTCATATGGATAGCCAAATAATAAAGCATAGTCTAACTTGGATCAAAATAACATGAAACAAAATGAAACCAATGGAGGCTCTATAGCACACCTGGAAGTATCAATGTGGAGCAATTCAGAGCATTCTTCAGACCTATCCTGACTATTCATGATATCTAGCCTTACTATCAACAAACAACAAAACATAATTCCAAGTTCTAAACTTCTGTGGACTTGAAAATCATATAGTGCAACATTCACAAACCATACATTACAACACCAAAACCGCAAGTTATTATCTTCTTATATGAAGAAATGTAGAGCATTCTACCATAAGGACTTTAGATGTTCTTTCCTACATATATCATCTTCCCATAGTTATCACCTACTGGATATACAACATACTGACTTCTCATCATTGCAAAATATCAAAAGAAAAACCAATACCATACTAAAAATACATTTTCCTACAAACTTCAATTGTCCATAACCAAGCACAAGATAAAATTGAACACTTGGCTCATACTTCTATGCATCAAACTTACAATACTAAACTAACACACTTCATCAGGTTGAAATCAATGCACGTAACATGTTGACATCAATGACAACATTAAACACATAATGCTAACAAAGGACACTACTATGAAGTGTTTTTTGAACCATAAAATCTAATGTCTTGAAAAGGTATTGAACTTATCAAACCTTTAATATCTTGATATATCATATCATCTATTTCTAATACCTTGACATGGTTTCTAAAATATCATATCTTGGATACATGTATTTTTTACTTCTTCCATTTATGATACCTTGATAAGGTGTCAAAATTCATCTTATTCCTTTACCTCCTAAAATCCCAATAAATCCATCTACTTGTTCTAAACAATCTCAACCCTTCACTTAAACATATGATCTCTCACTCATGTGTGATAGAACAAGTGTTATGTATCTTTTCCCCATGTGATCTCTCACACATAAGAGGAGATGCATGTGTAGAATCATAAATTATATACCTTAATTATTTCATACTCTATTTGGCACCTAATTTAGTTTGGTTTCCCCTAGATCATTTAATCTCACTTAAGTTGTATGCTATCCAATAATTTCACCAATGAACCTACAACTTAATCATCATCAAAGACAAAATTTGCTTGACCTGATCCAATATTTAGGGCCTCAATACTTGGCTTCCCATTTAAAAGTCCCCCTTTTGAGTGGAGTATGGTGTTTGTTTCAAGTGTCAACCTTTATCATTTGTAATCTAGTCTTGACCTTTGTATTTGATTATTAGTTATCGACCTATATTTGAAACAAACCTTGTGATCACTATATAAAGAACATATTTTATTCCTTATTAAACTAGAAAAAAAATTTAATCCAATTCAAAGTAGATAAATCAAAGAGTGGCAAGCTACAAGTATCACACATACACAACAAGCTACACTCATGTATGGATTCATGTTTGTCATTTATTGTCATTTTACTGCACTAACATTCCCAAGACTTCAAGGAATACTATATAAAGGCTTTGTGTGGAACTCCATGAGGATTCTATACTATTGTTCACACACCCAGAGACTATGAAGGGTTGTGGGGAGGGGGAACTTTTTACTTTAATTGGTAATAATGAAAGATATAAAAATCAACACTAATGCTTAAGATAACACCTAATTTACATGCAAAATCTAATGAGGGAAAACCCACGGTGAGAATATCTCATAATATATGAAATATATTACAAGAGGCTCAATGTCATACTTGTAGCCAAGACGCATTGTCTTGGGGAATGATACAAATGACTCGCTACAAAGACATGCTATCTTACAGAAAGATACAAGGACTTGTAGTGGAGACTCATTGTCTCAACACAGAATACATGAAATGAATTTTGATGAATAAGTCTTTACCATACTGCTTCCTACATTCTTCTTAGAATATATATGCTTTTGACATGATTTCTCAAGAAATCATTCTCAATTTGGCTCAAGAACTTCCACCACACACTATTGCTTCCTCAATCTCACATCTTCGTCATCCACACACATTCTACGCACTTTGAAACTAATTTGGTCTTTAATTTATATCATCTGGATCAACACTAAACATCAATTAAGCCTTCCAAAATAAGGGACAAGGGGTGATTCCAATAGGTTGGCCACCAAAACATAATTGTGGTGAAAGTGGTCCTATTCAAGAGATATAGAGGGCCTAAAATATCATAACCCAATGTCAAAATTAATACCAAACATCACAAGTAATAAGGGATGATGGAAGAAAACAATGAATAAGATAAGGGATATGGATCAAAGGGTGTGGATAAGGTAAAACAAAGAGGATGCATGATACATATGGAAATCATCAACCTTGTCAAGATAAAAAGTGGAAAAGTGATAATAGATGTAGATAGGTTAAATGATGAATAGAGGATGTAGTATATAGGGGATGTGGTAGATAAGATAGCATGCTTGAAATTTTCCCGCAAGTGTAGAGCGCAAGAGGATGGTAGATTTACGCATGACACCTATTTTTTAGGCTTTCATCATGGTACTTTCCCAAGGTACCACAAGAAGTGATTTTCACCATACGATAAATTATTTATTATTTACCTTTTTCTTTTTTTTCTTTTTTTGTATCATACAAGATGTCTATTTGCCAAGTTTTCATCAAGGTGACAATTTTTATTTTTCTTCATTTTAAAAAGATATTGGATGCGTGATAAGACATGGAGGAAGGATTCAAGAAATCTTGTTCTTTGGATAATACCCTTGAAAGATGTGTTATAATAGACCATGTATATTGAAGGTATCCTCAAAGGAGTTGGTAGGGTGATGGTAAAGGGAGATTAAATGAATGACAAGATAGATGGTGGTAAGGATCTATGGAAAATATTGGATAAGACAAGTGAAAGGGTAGAACATAGGTGTTGGATAATAGATGTGGGGTTTGAAGTTTTGTGTATGATTAGATGGAAGGGTAGACAAGATCAACATTGGCACACACATTGAAGGGTGGTGGAATGACGGAGGGAAAGTAGATTTCTATGTTTTAGATTTTGATGGAGAAGAGTATGTGGATTTTGGGACATAAGGACCCAAAATGGATGAAGGAGATTAAAGATGTTTTGATAGAATAATGAAGGAATCTTTTGGATTAGCAAGCTTGATGCTAATTTTGATTTTTCTTTTTGTGTAATTCTTGTACAAGTGACTTGGGAATCCACATAATTCTTGATTTTTATTTTCTTTGTGATTCTTTAGAATGTATTGCTTCAATGAGTGATTTAGGAACCCACATTATTATTATTTTATTTTTTTCTTTATTTGCCTTTGTGGCCTTTTTTATGTTTCTCTTTTTTTGGATTATAATTTTCTTTATTTTTACATGTCGATTAGATGAGACATGTTGACCCTTGAATGTATTTGGATTTTTTAAACTTGTTTGGCATCCAAATTGCTTCCAATGGTGTTGGAATTCATAGATGAATAAGAATGATGAGGAGGGGTTTGAGAGGAGTTCATGTAGATATATGGTTGGAAGGTTATCAAGGATTTGTGCCTTTTTTGATATTGATGTATTATGGGGTAAGTGGATTGTGGGCTAGGAATGATAGGGATAGTGGATGGAGGGACATAAGGACCCAAGATGGATGGAAGGGATGAAGGCTTTAGTTTTTGGATATAAGGACCCAAAATGGATTTAGAAGATGCAAAAGGTGCATGTTTGGGTTTGGATGAAGGAATGTAAGATTTATGAGGGGTACCAACATCTTGAATGTTATATATGTAGCCAAGGCCATGATAATTAAGATTTGGTACTATAAAAAGAGGTTCCAATATACCTTGTTCATGGACGCCAACCCTTTTCCTTGATAGTTCATATTTTACAATATTTTTAGCAAAGGGATACTTGTTACTTTTAAAGTAGGATGTGAGTCCATTTTGAGGTGGAAGAGGCATGTAAGGAATAGTAGGATCATGAAGTATACCAACCCAAATAAAATTGAATAAACCAAGTTGATATGTAAGGATCATTATTAGTTTGGATAGGGGTGAGTGGATCTTTAATAGGATTAGGATCATGAAGGGGATTAGAGGAAATGATGAGTTATTGAGGTAGACATAAAGGATTATGACAAGGAGATGAAGGGATACATTGATCTTGACATGAAAGAGGGTCATTAGATGGAGTGGAAAACATGATTTTCTCTTAATTTTCAATAGGACCATTGAAAGGGATGGAAGAAGTATCGTGATCTTTCTTAGAGGGTGAATTAGGAATGATAATTAGAAGGACGCTTTGCTCTTGAGATGGAAAGGAATCATCTTGGAAGAAGTAAAAAGGTATGAGGGAATCATAATAACACTCTAGGGATATAATATCTTGGTCAAAATTTGGATGAAATTTGAGTGTTTTAGTATCTTGATCTTGATCTTGATCTTTAGGACTTTTTTCTTTATTGTTTGGACTATCATCATGGCAGTGAGCCACTTATAAGGATGAGGTAGGAGTTAGGATATGCGTGGGGGATTCTTAGAGGGAGTCCATGTTTTGGCATGATGGTGAATCATTTTGAATATGACTTTCTAGAGTGGGTATGATTGGAATTTAAGTCCATGAAGGCATACGANTTTGGACTATCATCATGGCAGTGAGCCACTTATAAGGATGAGGTAGGAGTTAGGATATGCGTGGGGGATTCTTAGATGGAGTCCATGTTTTGGCATGATGGTGAATCATTTTGAATATGACTTTCTAGAGTGGGTATGATTGGAATTTAAGTCCATGAAGGCATACGATCTAGGATTTTGTCCAAATCATGAGAAGCATTTTCATAAAGATTGGAATTAACTTGGATTTATATAGTAGATAGTCCTTGAGGGTCAACATGAAAAGGGTCATCATTAGGTTCATTGTTTGAGGGAGATAATGTGTATTATTGTTGGGAAGATTTAGTAGGTGAAGGAATGGTATGAGAGATGGAGGAAACTTCTAGGTCATTGCTAAACATAGGTTCATGGTTTTCATCATGCTTGGAAAGAGTGTTTTCTTTATCTTTAGATAAGGAATTAGTACCTTTAATTTTAATGATACCTGCACCAAAAAGATCTTATATTATTTGTGTCTATGAACCATGGCCATCCACGTGTGGTCACTTTAGGTAATATGATAAGATTATGTTCAAGAATCTCTTTCCAAAGTTGATTCATAAGATTGTCCTAAAGTTGTAAACTTTATATCCAAGGGGTATTTGGGTTCATATGTGTTTGTAGAAGAAGTCCCTTGTTGTCTTGGTGAAGAGAATATATTATCTTGCTTGGATTCCTGATTTTGATTTTCCAGTATTTGTTTTTCCACCTCATATAGTCATTTTAGCATCTTTTGAAGTTTTTAATTCTAGATATCTTGAAGTTATCTCTTAAGAGGGGTCATTGGTTCCTTTTGTTGGATTTTAATGTCATGTATTTCCCTCTTAAGCTCTTGAATTTGTTGAGCCAAGGTGGCCATGAACATGTATGATAGTTTTTAAATCTTTGACCTCACGTAAAGGATATCTCAAACGATATGTGGCTTAAAGATATGTGGTTTGCAAACTCTAATATATAAAGACCACTAGGGAATATGATATGAAACTAGAATATAAAAAACACTAGGAGATATGATATGAAAGTAGACCCCAAATAGGTGTAAAGGTCAACACAAAGGTTTGATATGATTATTAGGGTAACTCTAGGTCCAAGAGTAATAGTGTAGGAAATGATTACCTATGTTATGATGGATAGACATAAGGACAATGATCAAAGAAGGGTGTTCCCAAGTAGGAGATATTGAACTCCAAAGAAAGTCACCCCAAAGTGATAAATGAATAATAATGATAGCCAATAGTGTGATCTAGACCAAGGGTAACCTAAGGATAAACATGTGACCAAAGAGTGTATGGTATGGTATGGTATCCTATAAATGGAGGACAAGATATGATGATACTAATCTAGAGGAAGGTTGTGATAGATCAAAATTCTAAGTGAAAACCCCTCTTGTTGAAAGATATCAATGATTTTTTTGCTCTCGTTCTTTGTTGTAAGTTTTAACTCTTGTTGACTTATTTTGAAATTTACAATAATGTTTGAGTTTTGTTTAAATGTGATCTCAATGTTTCCCTTAAGTTTTTCTTGTTTTGAAAGATCAAATGTGGAAATAATAGACTTAAAAGACAAAGATACAATGTTTGTTTGTTTGATGGGAAACATAAGCGCAAATATGTATTCTTAGAGGCTCCTCAAAGCCCAAATATATACCAATATAGCATAATAAAAAACACTTGAAGACACTTTCTAGCCTAAGGAAATGGATTCATTGTGATACCACAACCCACAACTTAGAATCTCCATCGACTCAAGAAGCCTTGTCACACTAGTGCGCCCACCTTTTTTTCTTTTTGAGAGCCAATAGATAGGGGATCTCTCCTCTCCCCCCGGAAAGCTATAGAAAGACTATACAAAGCTAAGGATTTGTGTCTTTGTTCAAGGGATCCTTATGGAGAGTATCTTGTGGGTAGATTCTTCCCCACCACTGAACTAAAATGTATCACAATGTTCAATAGAAAATAGGATAGGCTTCTAAAATATGGCCTCTAGTGGGGGATCTTCAGAAGAACCCAACACTCAACCTAGCATCGATGACTCACTTAAGAGCCTATCTTAGCCATGTAAAATGGTTTGATATACCTCACACGAATATGGATACTTGAGAAACTGTCAGGTTGACACTCAAGCTTACCGAGCAATCACATCTTCTGTCTAGCTTTTTAATCTATATAGTGGGATGAAGAAGTACCAATTGGTTTGTTCCCTTAGGGTGAGTACCTTTTCCCACCAAGGCAGGCCCTTCTAAAAAACTAAAAAAGTTGGCATTCTTAATCACCTTTCTCTTACACGCAAGATCCCAAATGCAAGGGGAGAGGATACTCAATGTAATGGTGGGTCCACCCTACATAATGAAAGTGCATCAAACACAATAAACACTTGGTTCATTTTAAGCACCAAATGAAACATGATCCAAGCTAAAATAAAACAATCAGTTTCAAAATCACAATTCTTTGACATGCATCTTGCATCAAACACCATTATTAATTTCATAGCATAGTCTTCAACATATGAGGATAACCTGAAAAACCTATTAGTCCACAAGGATTAATCCCCAAAACCAAAATGGATTCAAAATACCATTCGCACAAAAAAGCACAATAAAACTAACTATACTAACCAACTAAAAAATAAACAAACAATCAACTACCCTAACAAGACACAAACTAACAAACCAACAAAATAGACTAAACCAACAATAACTAAAAATAAATTAACAAAAGAAAACCTAACTAACTCAAACTAAGAATAATATAACAAAAGAAAGCTAAACTAACCAAAACTAAATACAAATTTACAAAAGAAAGCTAAATCAACCAAAACTAAATATAAATTAATAAAAGAAAGCTAAATTTACAAAAACTAAACACAAATTAACAAACAAAAAAGTTATACTAAGAAAACTAAACACAAATAAAATATTAATTAACAAAACAATAAAAAAACAAAACAAAATATGTGAACATTGAACTGCTAATACAAAACACATAGACTCGGGAATATAAAGCACATTAAATGTCTAAATAGTAAACATGAGGCACATTAACTATTTAACAGTAGGCAAGGCATGCTAACTGTTTGGCAGATTGGCAAGGCAAGGCAAGCAAACTATTGGATAGAATGCTATGGATAATACGCATGCAACATGTGAAAGCAAAGACAAGGTATGCAAATTATTTGAAAGAATGAAAACGTATAAAAGACAAATATATGCGAGCCAAGGTAAGTGTGTTGTTAAACAAAATTCCCTCTAAAAGATGTTGACCCAAGGACATATTGAAATGATTGTAGATGAAAATATGTAAAGTCGTGGAACAATGTATGGATATTCAACATAGTATGTAAAGTAATATTTATTGTGTTGTTATAAAAAAAACTTGACAAAATGCCTTAAATGTATGTTGATGCATGAGGTGAAGGGATTGCATGATATTAACAAAATCAACTTTGTGACAAAAAAAATTAGAATTTTTTAAGCCAATACAATAGGCATCTTAGTCATAGAAAATTCACCACACAAAATACCTCTACATATATCATTACAATGAATGCAATGACTTCAAAGTTTGTAGGAAACAAGTTTGATGAAAGAGCTTTTGAAACTGTCAAAAGAACTTAAGATGTGGAAACATGCAAATTCTTTGAAAAATGACTCAAAGAAATATGTTATGTTTAAATATCTTGGTTTCTAGTTGTGCACAAAAACAATTTGTTGAAATGGCTTTAGAAACTTTGAAATAAAATGCAATTAGTAGCTGTAAAACCAAATTCCACAACCTTTGTCATTGTTCTCTAAACCCATGCCAAAGTGGGAGCATAAAATGCGCAAAATATGAATTATTAAACAAAACTCTAAGATGGATGTCATCCCATCGTAGGATGTGCACCAAAATGAATTTGTTTAAAAGCCTTAGAAATCTCCAAGTGCATGCATACAATATTACAAGCTATACACAATGTACCCAACTGTTTGACCAAATGTTTAAAGGAAATGTGAACATTTTTAGATAGAATGTGAATGTATAGATATGTTTGTAGAATATGGATGGGCTAACGAGGGATGTAAACCATTTGAATTAATGTCTCAAATCCAAAAAAATAAGGCAAGTAGACTATTTGGCAGGGCATGTGAATTGTTTGGCAAAATAACTTCAATGCGTAGAGTTACAATGATAAAATATGATTTTTATCTGATGTACCATTGCGTGTACTTTGGGAGATTTACTTTCATAACTATGGAAACATTAGATAAAGAAAATTGTTTGAAATGCTTGTGAAATGGAGAAGTATAGACACAAAACATGAAACAGTTTGATTGGTTGCCTCAAATGTAATGTGATCTCTTGGATGCAATGATTTTAAGGATCACATAAAGTGGTTTGTAAAGAGACTATAGACATTTTAAAACAAATGCATGAGTGCATATATAAGCGAAATATTGAACCACACATATAACACAATAATTATTTTACAAAATATCTGAAAGAAACAGTATCCTAAACGCCATGATTGTCACCTACACTCAAAATGAATTTGGTGAAAATATTTTAGCAAATGCCAAACAATGCAAACAACAACATATAATGATATTGTCTAACAAAGTCATTCAAATGCATGAATTAAGCATTGAATGAGTGTTTTCCTGCAAATATAAAGAGCTTCCCTCCACCAAACAAAAATAGAAACTAGATCAACAAAAGGAGAAAGAGTTGTTCTACCAGGCGTGCTAAATGTATGACGATGAAAATGGAGAACAAGATCATAGATCTATTCATTTCAACATCATAGTAATGCAATTATTCCTTCAAATGTAAAACAAATAGTAAATAAAAAACCAAATGCATTCAACCTCAATCCATTTCCCTCCAACTTATCAAAATCTTGCAAATAATATATTAGTGGTCTCAGAAAAATAATGGACAAGAAGCTATAAAGAATGGAGGATTTGAAAGATCAAAATAGGTGCATATCCTACACAATAGCATGAATGATATGAATGGAATGAGTGAGGAAGAGAAAGACCAAGAGATTTCAAATGTTAGAGAGGCTTAGAAATGAGAGGGGGGCATCCAAAAATGGATAAAAAGGAGAGTGAGATAGAAATAACTTCTCTATCCACATTTGGTGAGTGACTACGATTGGTAGGGTGAAATGACTATAAATAGAGTAGTTTGTGATATGGTAGAGGTTAGGATATGATGATTCTAGGTAGATTATGAATTCATTAAATAATTGAATTAACACAAAAATTGATTTAATTAATTATATAAATGATTTGATGATTAAATGGTTTTATATATAGAAACATTTATAGAAAATATAGTAATGAATTAATTAAATAGGCAATAATACCTACTTAGTTAATAGATGAATTATGATTAAACTGGAGGATAAATTTATGTGTCTACGCCTATCATCCTAACCCTTTTTTGGAGTTGATAGCTAACCCTACCGCTCCTAGAAATCATTTGCAACTAAAACCTTTCACATCGAAAGAGGAGAACCATTATTCATGTTATGCAACCTTAAGTGAGAACTGATCCAAATAGAAATCTAATATCAATATAAACCTATTATAAAATTGGATAGATTCATATGTTTGTTTTTTACAAACAATAGGTTTGATATTAGTTTGTTTTTAATTTATTTTGCAATGTGTAGAAATATTATTGGTCTAACAATATCCAAAGTAATATGTAAGCCATTGTATAGTCAGAAAATGGAAGTACTTCCATGGTAGACTGGTTTAGCCTTCTGGGTAATTGTTTTGGGATCATTTCAAGCTCCTTGAATGGGTTAATTACTTTGATTTGGCTTTATCCCCCTGTTCTGCCCCATTTCCACCTTTTCTAACCTATTTCTAGCACCCCAGACTGAGAAAATAGAACTTTGGCCTCAGGGTCAAGGTCGACCTTTTTGGGTCAAGGTCAACCTTGACCTTGACCTAGGTCACAATCAACCTTTTCCAAGCCCGGGGTTCAAATTTCAGAATCTCAAGATTTTTGGATGTCGGCCTTTGGAAAAAGTTAATTCCCGCTTCTGGGTCGGTTGTTTCGGACTTCAGGCCAACAAATCCTAAATTATATTTAACACATGTCCTCTTCTAAGGGAATGGATCCAATTAAAATTTAATTCTCCTATGTCATCCTCTCTAGAAGATTGTTCCCTAATTTCATATAAAAGGAAGCTTTTTTCTCTCATTTTCTCTAAGACTCTCTAACCATGAACTATGATCATCAAGTATAATTGCAAGAAATTTCAAAGACTTGAAGAGTGAATTCCAAAGGTGAAGAAGCAATATTTGAAGCAAGCCAAGTATCCATTGAATCATTCATCCATTCTCAATCACTTCTCAAGCATCCATTTTCATCAAGGAGATCCATTGGTGGCAATTGAAGGATTCAAGCTCCATGGAGCCCTCTTGTTGAAGATTTCTCCATCCACACTCTTCCAAGCCTCTTCCAATTCAAGAACCCATTCAATATTGGTGTTGAATATCTATAGGAAATTGATTGGAGACATCTTACATTCTACATTCTACATCCATTTGGTGCATCCATACTTGTGGATTCAAGGATTCGAATCCTCCACAAGGACTTTTACATGAGCAAGGTGAATTGTTTCATTTACTTTGTTTATTTCTGCAATTTCAATTATATATTTGAGGTTAATTCCAAAATTGAGGTTTGACTAAGGCAAACCCCTCCCCCCCAAAAAAAACCCCTTTTTCTTACAGGTACAGGTTTGGAACAGCAGATCAGGACAGAGATTCGGATACCCTTTTCAGAAAACTTCCAGGATCCGAAAATAGAATTTCAATCTGAGAATTTTTAGGTCGATTGTGACCTAGGGCGCAATTGGAAATTCTAGCAAATGGTGACATTGACTTGAGGGTACAAATCAAAACTGTCTCAGAACAGAAAAATGTTTTAGGGTTTTGTCTATCTTTGCGTTTCTATTCCAGATCTAGTCTCAGATTTTCCAGAAACTCGACAGAGGATTCAGAAAACATCATTCTTTGGATCTGCAATATTTCAAGGTTAGTACATTTCTCCTATTCAATTCAATTAAAGTTATCAATCTATCTAAATATATTTCAAATTAATCAATTAAACCCAGGTAATTAAGATCTTCCTTCCTTATTCTTGTTTCTGAATGATTGATTCATTTATGCATTGATCCTTCCTCTTGGGTTAATCAACTTGGATCTTTCATTTACACATCTAAGGATAGAAGGAGAGCATCTTATTTACCCTCAAAAAAATATTTAAATGTAATATCTCTTATATGCATAAACACATTACACATTTTCTTTATTACATTTTGGTGAACCCGCGATAGACAACTCTTTCTTTTTGGTGTTAGATTTACATCTTTTATGTTAGATCTTGCATGCATATTAGATTAGATTTCTCTTATGTTCTTTCATTTTCCTTTCAAAAAAATTAAAATCAAACTCTTTGTTTTCTAAATTAGTTCATTTGCATTGCATTGGTGTATGAGCTTTACCACTACTAGTCCTACTTATAGTATCTCGGTTAGAAGAAGCCGTAGACTCATGGGTTCCTTTGATCCTGAATCTTCCTCTCCTTTCCATAGGATCCCGGATGACAACTTGAATAATCATGATTCCAATCCTTCTATGGAGCATAACTCTTCTCAATCATCTCATGATGAGGAGGATGCTTTAAGAGTTCCTCCTGAACAAGTGCAAAAACTTTCAACCGAACTAGATAAAATGGGAAATTGGCTTATTCAAGAAAACCATAATCAAGATTCCATTTAGGCTATAGAGGATCTTAAGAAACTCCTTCATGATAGTGATCAAGGTGTTAATTTCTTGTGTCGTATCACTCATCTTGTGCATTCGAATGTTAAACCTTTAGCTCAAGAGTCTCAAGATCTAGGATTTACTCCTCCTATCATTAGTGAGGGACCTTCTTATGTTCCTTTACCTATAATTTCTACTTATACTCCTCCTTTGATGACTACATCTCTCCCAATTTCATCTATTCATGTGAGTGTTCCACCGATATCTTTACCTACCTCACAACCTTCATACCATAGTGTACCTTTTACCTATACTAATCCCCTTCCAACCGTGGTTCCAAATGTTCCACCGGTTGTATCTTCTATTCCTGCTACTTCCTACACTTTTCATAGTGTTCCTAACATTCCTATGCCACTTGTGTCTTCTAATGATTTCACAATTATTAGTTTGGCTTAGACTGTGTCATCTTTACAACAACAAATTGCATCTTTAACTCAATCCAAGTTTAGCATTCCTACATGTGACATGGGTAGTCCCTTATCTTTAGACATTATTCATGCTATTGTTCCTCAACAAGCCGATATGCCTCATCTAGAGAATTACAATGGTAAAGGTGATCATGTCACTCATGTTAAAACATTCCAAATCCTTTGTAGTGATTATGCTCATGACCATAGGATTTTAGCTAAACTGTTTGCTAGAACCTTTCATCATAAGGCTTTGCAATGGTATTGTTCTTTACCTCCTTATTCCATTGATTCTTTTCCTAAACTGGCTAATACCTTCATTCAAAAATTTCACACTAACATTGGTCTGCAAGTTTTGTTAACTGATTTAATGCATTGTAAACAAAACATTAAGGAAAAATTGATTGATTTCATTGGTATATTTAAGCATTTGTATGCTTAGATTTCTTATCATGTTCCTGATATTGATATTCAACCCATGTTTATTTCAAATTTACAAATGGATATTAGAGAAGATTTTGCTTACTGAATTTACCTCTTTTCAACAACTTTGTGCAGCACTTCATCATTATCAATTACAAGTGAGTCAATTTGAGAGCAACACTCCAATGGCTCCTGTTCCAGTTGATAAGAGTGAAAATTCTCCTAATGCTAATAAATTTTAGAAACCTAACAAATACATCAAGATTAATAAACAGATGAATGTGGTTGCTGATCAAGTTGTTGTTGCATCACACAATGCCACTTCCGCATCCACTGCTTTTCGTATGAATCATACGTTTACTACTCTCTCTGAATCTTTACATTCTATTATGATTAGGTTGTTAAGTACTAATATGATCACCTTGCCTCCTATTCAACCTCTCCTTCCTACTAATATAGCTTCAAAATCCTTTGATTCTAAAGATTTTTCCAATACCATTTCTAGAATGGCCATGATACTGAAAAATTTTATTCTCTAAAGCATAAGGTTCAAGACTTAATCGATTCCAATGCTTTATCTATTGATAATTTTGATGGTAATGGGAACAAATCTGTCTCTCCTCCTAATCAAAACCTTCAAATCTACACAAATCCTTTACCTACACATGATACAATACCATCGCTCAACCATCTTTTGTGGATATCATTTACAATTCAAAGATGGATGATCTTAATCACATTGTTAATCATGTGGAGAGCATTGTTGCATCTCCACCTATTGTTCAAGATCCTTCACCTCCACCTCAACTTCAAGTTCCATCTAAACCTCAAGAACAAACTAAGGATAAGTGACCTCGGGAACTTTCAATTACCTTTGATGATTCTAAGACTATTAAGGCTCCTGATGGTCCCCTTTATATATTTGCTAGGATTGCTAAGATACCTATGTGTGGTTGTCTTGTTGATCCTAAATCTTTAATCAACATTATTACTGAGAAAAATCTTTTTATGAAAGGCCTACAACATGATTGTTATGATCCATTGGATGCATGGATCCAAACTTGTAATGGTTTTCTCTATCCTGCACTTGGTTCTATTAACTTGTCCATTAAACTCTATGGCAAGGTTGTTGATACTACCTTCATCATCATTCCTAAATCTGATCAATTTCAATTCAAATTTGGTTTGCCTCGGATAACTGCTATGCATGCTATTGCTTCTCCTATTCATAAATGTCTTAAGTTCATTCATAATGGAGAAGTAAAAACTATTAATCATGGTCTATATCAGCCTTCTAGGCCTAGAGATTATGCTACTCTTGACTTCTTTTGGCCCTCATTACCTAATTCATGTCCTCCTCTCCCTAACAACCTTTTTTGCTCATATCAAGCCTATAAACATCGCAAGATTATCGAGTTAAGCATGCCTCGGATAGATCTTAACCATGGTCTTTTTCCCACTCCTTCTATACCTCCTTTATCCATTACTACTAACTCTATTACTCAACCTCCCAGTGTTTCTTGTCAGCCTACTTTGAATCCTACCAATCCTCCTACAAAACCTTTGAAGGAATTAGTAGTTATTCCTCCTAGTTCTCCACATGTGTCAAACAAATCAAAACGTAATAAATCTTCTAATGAACATCGTAAGAAGCATAGATCTAATTCTAGGGCTCGTGGTTCTCTTCTTCAAAATTCTTTATCTTCTTTCGATCAACCTATGCCTGATGTGTTGGAAGAAGTCAATATTCACAGTGATGTTAAGATGAATGAGTATGATTATATTATTTGCATCTTAGATCCCATTTTAATTAATCTTGATGAGGAGGATACTTTAGATGATCCTATTGATCTTAATAATGAATATGAGACCATTGATCTTGACACTGATTTACCTCATATGCTTTCAACTCAATTGACAATTACACCTAGTATCGAGCAATGTGATTCTCAAGAGGATCCTTGTTTGGAACTGGCTATTATTCCTACTGTATTGGATATAGTCCCTCTTGCGAGATTCCCACCTTCCCTAAATGATATAAATTAATATGGGGAGAGTAGGCGATGCGTCTAATTGGCTTATCCTTCATGGTAGCCATTTTTGTGTTTTCATGTTGTATTGTGCTTCTCCCGTAATGTGTTTTTTAGACTCTTTTATACAACCCTTGTTACTTTTTTGGTATAAGGTGATAAAGGAATCAAACTTGTTGTAGAATTCCTCTATATGTATCTCCATTCTTCTATTTTTTTGTACTTGTGCTATTGTTTGTTGTAGACGTCCAAAAATATTAATATTATTATTAATATTACTTTCCCTCTTATTCCTCTAACTATTTAACTTAAATCAATTAAATAGTCTCATTTGCTAGTATTTATCAATGATCAAATATTATTCCA
>MU224887.1:41560-74265 GCA_018584345.1 Thuja plicata
TTCCCCACCTATTTTTTCCGTCCCCTTGTATATTTTGTATAAATTGTTACTGTTGTACAGTTTTAATACATCAAAAAATTCCAAAAACATTTAAAAATCACGAAAATCCAAAAAATTCCAAAATTCCAAAAAAATTCAAAAAAATCAAATATTCTTAAAAATCTTGCAATAAACCTTCGTTTATTTTTGCATCGCTCAATATTTCAATTTTCAATGACGTTTTGACAGCTGCACCTATAATCATGTTTTTCAACAAATCAGTTTTGCAACCGATTATCCTTTCTCATTATCCTATTCACAGCAATTGCAAGCAAATATCTTTTAATCAAATCCAATCCAATATTTTCCCGTCAGGATGCATCCTTCTGGCATCGGCTTATCCAATCCTTCATCACACCAATCATGTTCATGGCAAGAAATTTGGACTGAATGACTACTTGGTCATGAGGCCTTCTTTATTGATTTTATCTTTTTGTGTCAGTTTAAACCTACTCACCACTACCTCGATCTATTATATCTTGGTGTGTTGTGACTAGTGGCTACTGACACATGCATCTTTTGTAGTGTGCTTTTGTTTGATCATCTAGTCTACGCAAAGGAATTTTGTCATCTGTGTTTTCTAACACCTGATGCATACCTCCTATTTGCAATATCAAAATTGAATGTGCTCTCCATATTTTTCACACAAATGGCTCCCCAATGCTCCTTAGTTGCATTTAATTTCATTTGTATTTGCATTCTTAGTTGCATTATTAATTACATTTTCAGAAGGCTTGTATTTATTCTCTCCTCTCCCTTCCTCCTATTGCATCCTTTTCGAGAAAATCCCACAACACTATCTTTGTTGTGTTCTTTTCTCGAGGGGGCACAACCCTGTATCGTCATTGCTTCGACGCGACTCCTAGAAACCCTCTTCCTCTGGGGCAACTTATTTTTCTTGTCTTTGACATAATGTCACCTGCGACACCACGTCAAAGAGGGGAAAATGTAGACATCCAAAAATATTAATATTACTTTCCCTCTTATTCCTCTAACTATTTAACTTAAATCAATTAAATAGTCTCATTTGCTAGTATTTATCAATGATCAAATATTATTCCAATATATTTTATTTAAATACATTTCCCTCACAAAATTTCCTTTTTAATAAATTCATATTTATTAAAATCCCTCCATATCCCTAATTCTTCTAAACTATGATTTGTTCAAATCTAATTTGAATTATAATCTAAACCTATCCTAGAGACCTATTAATCCAACCTAGAGACCTACCCTAAGCCTACCTTATTCCTACTCTACTCCCATCGCCTCATTTCCTAAACATATTTTCCCACCTAACTGTCCATTGATCATGCTTAAAGGATGATTCCTAACCTTTTTAAGGCTAATGGAATTCTCACCCACATGGGGAAATTCTCTCCAAAATGGGAACCCATCCCTCTTAAATTCTTCTTACAATTTTGTCTCCCACTTGGAAATGTTGTGCCACTCAACATTTAATGCCAAGTTTGACTCAAAATTGGCCATCCTTTCAAGCCTATGTGTCCCTTATGTGGCTCTTATGTGGATGCCACATAGATGCCACATCATCCAAGCCCTCTTCTTCTCCTCCAAACTCTATAAATAGAGGCCTTCTCCTCTTGCATTTTCATCTCTCAATTTGCATTATTATCATGCTAGATTTGTTTTAGAATTTCATTGCTTGTTTTCATGTTCATGTTTTTAAGCTTAAATCACTTAGAAATCACATGCTAGACTTTCAATTTGGTAAATGAATCATAGCTTCAATCTTGCATAGTTTTCATATCATCTCCATGGCTAGTTTAGATCATCTTGTGAAGAATTTGAGACTAGTTCCTTATACTAGTTCTTGAATTCCTTCATTATTTACAACCTTGGATTTGCATTGGGGTCCATTGCATTTTGTGTGTTTGAGAGAGCACACCCACATTTAATCTAAAAGAACAAATCAAATAAGTAGAATAGGGTGCAATCTACTTGTTTTCATTCTATCTGATGTTATGATGTTGTCTTTTTTGGTTTCTTTGTTCATTTCATGAATCATGTGTGCTAACCCACTAACTTCTCATGTTTGAGCTTGCTCCCAACAGATTAAAGATTTCACCATACTACATTCATAAATTTTTTCCTTGTATAGTCTGCTTGGATCTGCAACATGGTAGCACTGATTCTTTTTGGTCTCCATGTTGTGGTCTGAAAAGACTCTTCTTCATAACTCTTGAGTTTTCTTTCCTCCATTGTGATTGTAGTTCTACTTTCTTTGGGGAATAATGTCAATTCATTTGCAATAATATCATATCTATAGTACATGTTATCTTATGATCATACTGACCCCACAGTAGGTAGATCCCTTATGTGTTTATTGTATTATATGTGATATTTCCTTTGAGTTGTCTTCGTTTGGGGGCATCTCGTAGTGGAAACGTAATTGGTAGAGTTGTTTATGTTTCTGTCAAAGCCATTGATATTGTTAAAGTGTTAGCAATGACTTTAACATGGGGGCATACGCTCTACTCACCTTTTGCACACACACGTTCAAAATATTTTCAAAACTTAAAACTTTTTCCCTTTATGGATTAAAGACTAATCCTTAAAGCATGGACATTTTACTTTTTAGGATCTATTAATCCCTCCAGTTTAAATTTACACAAATCTCTTGATCCCTCCAGTTTCAATATATAATGTTTTGATCCCTTAAGGTCAGAAGGTGTCCTTAAGAATGGATCTCCTTGATGGGTTTACTAGTGAGTAGCCACATTCACTAGGCGGTTCAACTCCATCTTTCCTGTTACACTTTTTTCCTTGTATGGTTCACAATGGGACATAAGTTCTCATTGGGCGAGGTAACCATACCTTCTCTCTCTCCTTAACTAGTGATGTCTCTCTTATCATGATCTTAGGGTTGATAAATACTTAAGTCCCTTAGGGGCTTGAATATTTCTTTGTCCCTTATGATTCCAATAATATTATCTATTTTTTATGATCTCCTTTACCAAGAGTTTGTATTGAGTCCATACTCTTGCTAAAGTGGGGGCTAAATGTATAGTCAAAAAATGGAAGCACTTCCATGGTAGACTAGTTTAGCCTTCTGGGTAAGTGGTTTGGGATCATGTCAAGCACCTTGAATGGGTTCCTGACTTTTCTCTGGATTTATCCCCCTATTCTGCCCCATTTCCACCTTTTCCAACCTATTTCTGGCACCCCAAACTGAGAAACTAGAAATTTGGCCTTAGGGTCAAGGTCGACCTTTTTGGGTCAAGGTCAACCTTGATCTTGACCTAGGTCAAGGTCAACCTTGACCTTGACGTAGGTCACAATTGACCTTTTCCAAGCCTGGGGTTCAAATTTCAGAATCTCAGGGTTTCCGGATGTCAGTCTTTGGAAAAAGTTAATTCCCGCTTCTAGGTCAGTTGTTTCAGACTTCAAGACAACAAATCCTAAATTATATTTAACATAGGTCCTCTTCTAGGGGCATGGGTCCAATTATAATTTAATTCTCCTATGTCGGACTCTCTGGAAGATTGTGCCCTAATTTCATATAAAAGGAAGCTTTTTTCTCTCATTTTCTCTAAGACTCTAACCATGAACTATGATCATCAAGTATAATTGCAAGAACTTTCAAAGACTTGAAGACTGAATTCCAAAGGTGAAGAAGCAAGATTTTAAGCAATCCAAGTAGCCATTGAATCTTTCATCCACTCTCAAGCACTTCTCAAGCATCCATTTTCATCAAGGAGAACCATTGGTGGCAATTGAAGGATGCAAGCTCCATGGAGCCCTCTTGTTGAAGATTTCTCCATCCACATTCTTCCAAGCCTCTTCCAATTCAAGAACCCATTCAATATTGGTGTTGAAGATCTACAATCAATTGATTGGAGACATCCTAAATTCTACATTCTACATCCATTTGGTGCATCCATACTTGTGGATTCAAGGATTCAAATCCTCCACAAGGACTTTACATGAGCAAGGTGAATTGTTTCATTTACTTTGTTTATTTCTGCAATTTCAATTATATATTTGAGGTTAATTCCAAAACTATGGTTTGACTAAGGCAAACCCCTCCCCCAACAAACAAACCTCTTTTTCTTTCAAGTACAGGTTCAGAACAGTAGATCGGGACGGAGATTCAAATACCCTTTTTGGCAAACTTATGGGATCCAAAAATAGAATTTCAGTCTGAGACTTTTTATGTCGATTGTGACCTAGGGCACAATAGGAAATTCTGGCAAATGGTGACATTGACTTGAGGGTACAAATTGGAACTGTCTCATAACAAAAAAATATTTATGGGTTTTGTCTGTCTCTGCATTTCTATTATAGATCTTGTCTCAGATTTTCCATAAACTCAACACAGGCATTAGAAAACAACATTCTTCGGATCTGCAACATTTCAAGGTTAGTACATTTCTCCTATTCAATTCAATTAAAGTTATTAATCTATCTAAATCTATTTCAAATTAATCAATTATACCTGGGTAATTAAGATCTTCCTTCCTTATTCTTGTTTCTAAATGATTGATTCATTTATGCATTGATCCTTCCTCTTGGGTTAATCAACTTGGATCTTTCATTTGCACATCTAAGGATAGAAGGAGAGCATCTTATTTACCCTCAAAACATATTTAAATGTAATATCTCTTATATCCATAAAGACATTACATATTTTCTTTATTACAGCCACAAATTATATTTGACTATTATTTCAAAGAAAAATTAATGATTTTTATTATACTAAAATGGGTTAGCAAATTATATAACATCACATTGTTTGATCATTAACTACCTACCAGTTATAGCATAGTTATTATAGTTATAGAACTATCTCCTTGTATCCTTTATAAATACTTTTGCATATCAATTTAATAATCATATCGTTAGTAATAACTGAAAGGGGGGGTGAATTAGCGGCCTCAAAAATATTCCAATAATCAACCCTTAAAACTTAGTACCACAAAATTATACCTCTAGTTATCTTTAGTCCTATAAGATGAATGCCTCCAAATACTTATATCAATTTACTACTCCTTAGAATGCTTTGTAAAACCTTCTACTGTAGATTTACCGATTAGCAGTCTGTCAATTTACCGAAAGACAGTAAATTATCTAGTGTATACTGATCAATCTAATTAAGTTAAGTGTAATGAAAAACACTAAAGTAATGACTCATAAACACATTGACACATAGATTTTTAACGTGAAAATCTTGTTAAGGGAAAAACCACTTGGGATCGATAACCCAAATTTTTCACTCTTTTAAAGTGAGCTTGGTGAAGAGCCAATCCTGTTAAAGGTTACAAACACATTGTTAGGTGTGACCTTGTTAGAGGATTAAAAATTTTATTCTGTCACTTGATATTGGGCATCTCTATGCTACCATCCTTGATCAAACACTCACTTGGCCTGTCAATAGGTATGTGGCATCTCATGCTATCTTCATGATCAAACTTTTTGATACTCCATTGGATGTATCTCAATATAGAAAGGATCTTTAAACCCTGCTCGGTTAAGAGACTTTCTGAATCAATGGTTAAATTGAAATAGTATGATCTATTCACATATACAACTATACTTGTAGATTTTCAGATCTATTGTAATCTCACAAACTATTATGATCAATATAACTCTATTTATACCTTTGCTCCACTTTGATTATGCTCAGTGATGCTAAGCTCTATTGCTTGGTGTCTGCAGAAGTCTTTAGCTCTTTCCTTAGCTTGTTGATTAGCACTATATGAAGTTTCTCTTCATCAGTTTCTCTTTAGCATCCTTTATTCTCTTTTTCCCCACACCAATTCGTAATGAATTAAGTTGTCTCTTAAATAGAAATGATATCACCATTGTTAGGTTCTTGATTTTCTTGATCTTAGCGTGATCCACAATTCTCTCCAATTAGATTTAAAGCAAAACTCTTGTTTTATCTCACTGAGATCTTTTTGCCAACTAGACAAATCAACTTTAAATCAATCACTTATCTTTGTCTTATCTTGTCGATGAAAATAATGATAACTACCAGTTAACTCTATATTAGCTCTGCCAGCTAGATATTTTGTCATTTGTGAAATCAAGTTAATTTTGGTTTAACTCTTTGATAGTGTCGGTCAACACTTCAGTTCCCTTTGGGCTTCTCCGTCAGTTTACACTATGTTTCTGGCTGTCGGGTTTGCTTGTGATTCTGCTCGTCGGTAATGCTCATTGGTTTTCTTGCTCGGGCATCACTGTGACTTGGCTATCGGTGATCTCTATCCATCGGGTTCCACTAACCATCGGTGTTTGAAGTCATAATGTAAATGCTTATCTTTTATGCATTACAAAAAGCATAATATTTATCTCTCTGATCTTCTGAAGTCTTTGACACTTTGATTATAACCGATTAGATTATATCAAGTTGACATCAATGACAATACAATCTATTAACTGATTTAATGTCTTACATTATCCTTGTACATTTTGGTTATCAACTTAACATCTTCAAACATTCAATCAGTTACATTTCATCAATCTCTCCCTTTGGCATTGATGGCAACATACTACATTATCATACTATACTATCACTAATACAATATGAAATATACAATTTCATCAAGCTTTCCTAATGTGACTATTACAAATGTCTGGCTTTGGGTAAGCTCAAAATTAGCTTAGATTTGTTTCATGCAGATTGGTTGTCTTCAATCTTTAATCCCTTCATTGGATAGATGTATCATCTGATATCTTTGTTCTAATATGTGTTCTGCCTTGATTGTTCCTCTTCCTGATAATCTCTTTTTCTTTTGACAACATTCTTTCTCTTTGTCTGAACTCTCTCCCTTTGTTACTTCTCTCCCTTAGATGGATATTTCATGTGTAATCAATTTCTCTCCCTTATAATATTGATTAACTCTTCATTTCTGATTCTCAGGAACTTCTCTTTATGGATAATTATATAATCTTTCCTTTATGTGATATGGAGATCATCTCTCCCTTTGTATGATAATTCTCCCTTTTGTATGATAATGAGAATATCTCTCTCCCTTTGACAATAATGCCAAACAGAAATACATGTCCTTATTTTATCATCTATATCATTTTCCATCCCTTTGCATAATATACTCCTTGAATTTCCCTATCCATCAACAATACAATGTCCTGATTTTCAATGCAGATTTGTACCTTGATGTGTACAGATGTATCTGTTGCCGTCCATCTCATTGTTTTCATCAACGTGACTAATCTTTAGATGTGGTATAGGATGATGCAACCTCCTAGTCAGATTAATGACCGATAGACAAGGGTTGAACCCCTAGTCTCTGTCTCAAATAATCAAATGTATCCTTCAGTAATGGCTTGGTGAATATATCAGCTAACTGTTCCTTTGATTTAACATATTCTATTGTCACTTCCTTTGCTTGCACTTGTTCTCTCAAATAGTGATACTTGATAGAAATATGCTTAGTCTTAGCATGCATGACTGGATTTTTAGAAATATTTATTGCACTAGTATTATCACAATAGATAATTACTGGTTCAAGAATCTTCATATGCATACCTTCCAGTAATTGTTTGATCCATGCAATATTAGAGCAATTTGCAGCATCAGCCACATATTCTGCTTCTGCAGTAGACTGAGAGATGCATCCTTGCTTCTTTCTTATCCATGTGACAAGTCTTTCACCCATGAAGAATGCTCCTCCAGTTGTGCTCTTTTGCTCATTAATGTTTCCAGCCCAATCAACATCTGTATAGACTTGTAGATCAAATTTTCCTTCTCTCTTGTACCATAAGCCATAGTCCTCGGTGTTCTACAGATATCTTAGAATTCTTTTGACAACAGTCATATGTGATTCTTTGGGATTAGCAGAGAATCTTGCAACTATCCCCACTGCATGCTCTATATCTGGTCTGGTGTGAACAACATACATCAGTTTGCCAATCATTGATCTATATAAGGTTTGTTTTATCGCATTTGTCTTGTCTTCCTTTGTCAGTTTGCATCTAGTAGCCATAGGTGTTCCAACTGGTTTGGAATCCTCCATCTTGAATATCTTCAGCACTTCCTTGATGTATTTGGACTAAGTGATGTAAATGCCTGCATCTTGTTGAAGATCTGTAGACCAAGAAAGAATTTGATCTCTCCAAACATAGGCATTTCAAATTCCTTTCTCATTTCATCAGCAAAGGATTTGCATAAAAATTCATTTCCTCCAAAAATAATATCATCAACAAAAATTTCAGCAATTAGAATATTACCATCGGTATCTTCTTTTAAGTACAGATTGCTATTTTTACTTTTTCTAACAAATTTAATGCTAATGAGATATGAGTGAAGTCTTTCATACTAGACTCTCGGTGCTTGTTTCAATCCATACAAGGCTTTGTGTAGTCTACATACCATGTTTCTCTTGTCTGGATTAACAAGCCCTTCTGGTTGTTCAATGTATACCTCTTCCTCAAGTATTCCATTTAGGAATGCAGATTTGACATCCATTTGGTATACCTTGAAACCTTTAAATGCAGCATAAGAAAGTAAAATTCTAACTCCTTCTAGTATAGCAATGGGTGCAAAGGTTTCACCATAATCAATACCTTCTTCTTGTGCATATCCCTTGCATACTAATCTTGCTTTGTTTCTAGTGACTTCTCCATTCTCATTCAACTTGTTTCTGAATATCCATTTGGTACCGATGGCATTATTTTCATCTGGTCTCAGTACTAGTGTCCATGTATTGTTCTTCTCAATCTATTCTATCTATGCATTCATAGCACTAACCCATTCTTCATTCTCAAGTGAATTGTAAACAAATTTAGGCTCAAAATCACAAAGTAAACATCTGGTGTCAAGTAAAAATCTAACTCCTTCTAGTCTAGCAACGGGTGCAAAGGTTTCACCATAATCAATACCTTCTTCTTGTGCATATCCCTTGCATACTAATCTTTCTTTGTTTCTACTAACTTCTCCATTCTCATTCAACTTGTTTTTGAATATCCATATGGTACCGATGACATTCTTGTCATCTGGTCTCGGTACTAGTGTCCATGTATTGTTCTTCTTAATCTGTTCTATCTCTTCATTCATAGCACTGGCCCATTATTCATTCTCAAGTGCATTATAAACAGATTTAGGCTCAAAATCACAAAGTAAACATCTGGTGTTAAGTGACTTACTTCTTGTTCTTGTTCTAGCCTTCTTGTCTCCTATGATTTGGTTATGTGGATGATGCCTTCTGACATACTTGGAAAGTTTTGGTTCAGCTCTATGTTCATCATTTTGATTATCTTCTTCACCTTCATTTTCATCTCTATTAATCAGGACATCATCTTGAGGATTATCCTGATCGTCGGTAATCGCAGCCTGATGCTCGGGTGCAATGTTATGATGCTCGGGAGCGACACATTATTGCTCGATTAGAATGCCAGGTTCTGTATAAACAAACCTGTTGTAGTCCTTCGGTTCCTTTTTCTTTCCTTATCATTCTTTTCTACAAATTCATCTATTTTCACATTTGCACTTTCAATGATTTTGTTAGATGACTTGTTAAGACATTTATAAGCCTTGCTTTTGGTTGAATACCCTAGGAAGAGACCTTCTTCACTTTTGCAGTTAATTTTTCCATTTATATCATCCTATAATATATAACATTGACTACCAAAGATTCAGAAGTAACTTACATTGGGTGTATGGCCATACCAAAGCTCATATGGTGTCTTCTTTGTGTCCTTCTTCAATTGTACTCTATTTATTGTATAGACAGTAGTATTGACAGCTTCCCTCCAAAATGTTTGAGTGATGCTTCTCTCAATCATCAATGTTCTTGCACAATCAACAATTGATATGTTTCTCCTCTTAGCAATTCCATTTTGTTGTGGTGTTCTTGGTGCAGAAACCTATCTTTTAATTCCATGCTCATTGCAATAGTCAGTGAATTCTTCTGAAGTAAATTCCCCTCCTCTATCTGACCTTAAGCATTTCAATTTATTTTCACTTTGTTTTTCTACCATTGCTTTGTACCATTTAAACATCTTAAATGCTTCTGATTTATCTTTTAAAAATATGACTGTCATCGTTCTAGAGAAATCATCAACAAAGAGAATAAAATACCTATCCCCATATTAGCTCTTTGTCCTCATCAGTCCACATAGATCTATATGGACTAATTATAGAATTGAAGTAGATGTATGGGTTTTTCTCTTGAAACTAGACTTTTTCATCTTACATTTTTGACAATTCTTGCACGTGATGTGCTTGGGCTTAGTGATCGTCAATAAGCCTCTGACATTTCTTTTGTTTCTTATCTTTATCATGTTGTCAAATTTCACATGACACAGTATTTTGTGCCACAACCATAAGTCTTTGTTTCTAGCCTTCAAACAAGTGGTGTTAGTGTCATCAAGATAGAAAAGGTTACTTTTTGTCTGCTCACGAAGATCTTTGCCTTCTTATTTTCAAATGCTACTCTGTGACCTGAATTGTTCAACTGAGAAACACTTAACAAATTTTAATTCAGTCCTTTAACCCAGTAAGCATTTTCACATTTGATCAGGTTATTCAACATTATGGTTCCTTTACCTTCAACTGGACAAGGTGTATCATTACCCATTCTCACTGAACCACCATTATAGTATTCAAAAGTCTCAAAATTTTGTTTATCACCAATCATATGGTGAGTGCAGCCACTACCCATGATCCAGGCATCATTTTTACTAACTTTAGATATGAGTGTAGTTTCTACATACCTTTCTTCATCTTCATCTGAATCATCCTTCATGGCTACAAATATCATCTCGATGTCTTCTTTTGATTCAGTGTCAGTGTCATCAACTATGCTATCAGCTAGGTAACAAGCTTTCTTCCCTTTGCCCTTGTAGTCTCGGGTATCTCTCTTTTCAGATTGTCGGTTGCTTCGGTATTCTCTATTATCACCTTTTTCAAACTTTTCTCATAAGGTCTTTCATTTCCTCTATCATTTTTTCGTCAGTTTGGACATCTTGTAGCGAAGTGTCCAACCTCTTTACAATTGAAACATACAAGTGGTAATTTACCTTTGTATCTGCCTTTGTCTCTATGCAATCTTCTAGCCATAAGTGCTTCAATTTCATCAAGTCCTTGATCCTCATTATCACTGTCACTATCATTTCTAACAACATGTCTATGACTTGAATTACTTATCTTTAGATAAGATTTGAATGTAGATTATATGGATGGTAAGACACTATTGTCAAAGTTATTCATCTCAAATGAAATTAGTCTACCAATCAGACTATCTAGAGTAATTGTCTTGTTTGGAACTGCTCTCATTTCTTGAATAGAAGAAACTCTAATAGCATAAACAGACAATAAGGTTCTTAAGATTTTTCTTACTACTGCCTCCTCTTCAAGTGTACCTCCAACTCCTCGGATAGCATTGACTCTCTTTTATTCTGTTGCTATATTGAGTAATGTTTTCTCCTTCTTTCATCCTTAGGTCATCAAAACTCCCTCTTAGGCTTTATGTCTTTTCTCTTAGTACATTGGCATCTCNGTCTACCAATCAGACTATCTAGAGTAATTGTCTTGTTTGGAACTGCTCTCATTTCTTGAATAGAAGAAACTCTAATAGCATAAACAGACAATAAGGTTCTTAATATTTTTCTTACTACTGCCTCCTCTTCAAGTGTACCTCCAACTCCTCGGATAGCATTGAATCTCTTTTATTCTGTTGCTATATTGAGTAATGTTTTCTCCTTCTTTCATCCTTAGGTCATCAAAACTCCCTCTTAGGCTTTATGTCTTTTCTCTTAGTACATTGGCATCTCCTCCATGTACAAGTTTCAACTTATCCCACATTTGATTTGCAGAGGTGCAGGTTTTGACATCTTCAAACTCAGCATTAGAGAGTGATGATGCAAGCTCTATCATCATGCAGTTATGCTCATGCTTGACTCTTAATTGCTCAAGAGTATGAGGTCTGGTAGGAAACACATATTCAATATCTAAGTATTGAAAAATATCATTCCCAATACCTAATAGGTGGATTCGTATTCTACTTTTCCATGAAGCAAAGTTGTCTTTATTCAACTTCGGCACATCTTGTCTGTTCATCTTGTGATCTTTTTCTTGAGCTATTAAACTCCCTTTCTAAGCACACAAGCTCTGATACCAATTGTTAGTAATAATTGAGAGGGGAGGGGGTGAATCAGTGGCCTCAAAAATATTCCAATAATCCACCCTTAAAATTTAGTACCATAAAATTATACCTCTAGTTATCTTCAGTCCTATAAGATGAATGCCTCCAAATACTTATATCAATTTACTACTCCTCAGAATGCTTTGTAAAACCTTCTACTGTAGATTTACTGATTAGCAGTCTGTCAATTTACCAAAAGACAATAAATTATCTAGTGTATACCGATCAATCCAATTAAGTTAAGTGTAATGCAAAATACTAAATTAATGACTCATAAACACATTGACACGTGAATTTTTAACGTGGAAACCCTGTTAAGGAAAAAAACACTTGGGACCGGTAACCCAAAATTTTGACTCTTCTAAAGTGAGATCGATGAAGAGCCAACTCTGTTAAAGTTACAAACACACTATTAGGTGTGACCTTGTTAGAGGATTTAAAAGTTTAGTCTGTCACTTGATATCGTGCATCTCTATGCTACCATCCTTGATCAAACACTCACTTGGCCTGTCAATAGGTATCTGGCATCTCATGCTATCTTCGTGATCAAAATTTTTGATACTCCATTGGATGTCTCTCAATATAGAAAGGATCTTTAAATCCTGCTCAGTTAAGAGAATTTCTGAATCAATGGTTAAACTGAAACAGTATGATATGTTCACATATGCAACTATACTTGCATATTTTCAGATCTATTGTAATCTCACAAACTATTCTGATCAATATAACTCTTTTTATACCTTTACTCCACTTTGATTCTACTTGGTGATGCTAAGCTATGTTGCTCGGTGTCTGCAGAATTCTTTAGCTCTTTCCTTAGCTTGTTGATCGGCACTGTATGAAGTTGCTCTTCATCAGTTTCTCTTTAACATCCTCTATTCTCTTTTTCCCGACACCAAATCGTAATGAATTGAGTTGTCTCTTAAATAGACATGATATCACCGTTGTCAGGTTCTTGATTTTCTTGATATTGGCATGATCCACAATTCTCGCCAATTAGATTTAAATAAAAACTCATGTTTTATCTCGCTGAGATCTTTTTGCCAACTGGACAAATCAGCTTTAAATCAATCACTTATCTCTGGCTTATCTTGTCGATGAAAACAATGATAACTACCAGTTAACTCTATATTTAGCTCTACCAGCTAGATATTTTTTCATTTGTAAACTCAAGTTAATTTTGGTTTAACTCTCTGATAGCATCGGTCAACACTTCAGTTCCCTTCGAGCTTCTTCGTCAGTTTACAGTATGTTTCTGGCCGTCGGGTTTGCTTGTGATTTTTCTCGTCAGTAATGCTTATCGATTTTCTTGCTCGGGCATCACTGTGACTTGGCTACCAGTGATCTTTATCCGTCGGGTTCCATTGACTGTCGATGTTTAAAGTCACAATGTAAATGCTTGTCTTTTATGCATTACAAAAAGCATAATCTTTATCTCTATGACCTTCTAAAGTCTTTGACACTTTGATTATAACCGATTAGATTATATCAAGTTGACATCAGTGACAATACAATCCATTAACTTATTTAATGTCTTGCATTATCCTTCTGCATTTTGGTTATCAACTTAACATCTTCAAACATTCAATCAGTTACATGTCATCATATAACATTCTCCTTTTTTGTTTCTCATTCTAACACTAGAGCGACAATAAGATGTTTGAGCATTTTAAATAGAGAAAAAGCACAAGGCAGGGAAGTGATCACTGAAGAAGATGCTTAGTGAATGTCAACCAATATCATTGAAGGTAGAGGCACTGACTATGTGTTAAAAATTGTTCAGAGTAGTGTTGAAATTTGTTTGAAGGTACAAGGTAGGAAGCATCATAAAACATACATAATTGCATTTAAAAATTGCAAGATAAATTAGTTTCACTTTATTTCACATAAGAACATGGATTGATTCATCCTTTACATTCTTATACAAAGATAATATCTTTGACAAGGAGATGTCAAGTTTCATGAGGACCAAAAATTTATTGATTGATATTTCAATAAGGATTTAATAAAATGCACCTTATAGAACTGCACGAGCTATAAATTTAAAAATAAATATAATAGAAACTTGCGGTTGTTTTAATTATAAGCGAAGAGCACAAGTCACCTATAGTAAAGATGGTTGTATTTGATTGATTCAAAGCATCGGAAGTATATATAACTGAAGTTGTTGATGAAGACATATTTTTCCATTAGTATGAAAGGAAAAACAATTTTAAAACCGTCGGTAACACCAACACCAAAAGTGAGGTTTAGTGCAACTTGAAAGACAAGTTCAAGAAAACTTGATGACACAGTGCAACCCGAAAATGTTACAAGGGAACCCGACAAAGTAACCCGATAGAGAAAACCCAACAGAGGAACCCGACAAGCAGAATATAGTGCAACCCAACAGAATAGATGACAGAGGAACTTGACAAACCAAAGAGCAACCCAAGCACAAGTCTACTAAGAGACAGTTAGAATCCTAAGAAATGTGGATCTAACTTCCACATAAGATAAAACACTTGTGTTTTATATTTAGCTTTTCTATTATCTTTAAATACATTTCTTAAGGGACAAGCAATGTAATTGTAGTTGTTTTAATCAGTCTAACTAATTAGAAACATGCAAACTAGGAGATCAAGGTCAAGTTGTAAACTTTCGATCATAGAGTTATCATTGTAATATGTGAAACTCATTTAGGTCAATTCATTGTATAAATAGATATGCAATCTATCAGAACACATGTGTGTGATGAGGATTGTAGCCAAGGAGCACATCTATGGATCGGACTAAGAGTTTTATGCAGAAGAATAGCCAAGGATAAAATCAGTTATCAAGAACAAGAACCAAGGCTACCGAGAAAAATAGAGGTATTGATCAATCACAATAGGTGATAAAAATACTTGTAATCTTTAATGGATATATAATCACCAATTGTAGATTGCAAATACTCAAGTCACTGAATATTTTTGACTACATTCTAACAAGTGTAGAAAATAGAATAAATCCTTGAGAAAGGTGGATTTAACAATCCTTTGTAAATCTCTTAACCAAGTACACACTAAATAGTGTTGCTAAAGCTCTTAACAGAGTAGACCTTAACCATTCTCTACATAATACTCCTAACATGGTAGATCATCAAAAGTGATCAAAATTGTAAGCCTTAATCGGCCCCTTCCATTCTGCAGATAGTGAAGCTTTGTGGGTTTCATCCCCACCGTAGTTTTTACCTTCTAACAGGGGTTTTGTGCGTTACAAATTCTTGTGTCATGTGTCTATATATTTCATGAATGTTTCTATGAATTTTTACATGCTTATTGAATTATGATTTGATATAACATACACAAAGATAGAATATCATAAATGGTTGGTAATACAATTGATTACTAAAAGGATTAAGGTTTAGTGATAAAAATCTTTGAGGGTACTGATTCACCCCTCCCCTCTCAGTACACCATTCCATTATTTCAAATAATTGGTCCCAGAGCTAGATCTCTTATTTGGAAAAGTTTAAAGACTTCAAGAGAAAATATCATACAATGGAAAGGTACAAGCTAGACAAGAGTATTGCGAATCAGAAGTTAGAAATATAGATCTTCTATGAGAAATATAAATAAGCTAGAATCAAGATGAGACAATTAATGGATGAATGAAAGATTATGACATCTTGTTGTAATGAAACAGACTATCATGAGGAAGAGATACCTGATCTATCTAAGTCTTGGGGATCTACATCAAGCAAAGCATCAGACACATCTGAAGAAAGCATCACAAGCTTAAATGAAATCAATCAACATATGACTAGACAAGTGAAATCACTACAAATCGGTCAAGAGACACAGATGGTAAGAATGATTGAGGTTATGAACAATGCTAGACAAGTTGAGCAAGAAAGAACACTAGTTATTGATGACATGAGGAAGATTACTGAAAAGCTTCAAGAGAAAGAGTTAGAAATACAAAGACTTACAAAACATCATCATGAGATCACCAATCAGATTATTCTTATGAGTTGGGAGGAAAACTGAATGAACATAGACCTGAATGGAAAGATGGAAGCTATTGGTGAGCTAAGAGAAGAAAAAGAAAGATTGAAGCATGAAGTGAGAATTCAGCAACAACACAATGACATGATCAAAAGAGCTGAAGAAAGCACCAAAAGGATGGATGATTTTCTGGATGGACAAAGAAGAGTCAACAATAATACCGGATTAGGGTATACCGAGAATGGAGAATCACCATACCAAGATGATCCAAAGAATGTCTACACAAATCTAAGACCAAGAAAGTAGTCATGCAATCACTGTGGAAAACTAGGCCACACATCAAATGTTTGCAGGAGCAAAATAAAAGGTATTCCTAAATCCACACCTTCATTCATAGGAATTTGTTATAAATATAACAATAAAGGACATAAAGCATATGAATGTAAATATGAGGTGAAAAAACCAAAGAAGGAAACCTACATGGACAAATATTATCCTACTTGAAAAATGCATGGGCACACATCTATTGAATGCAGGAAGAAGAAAAGGCAAGCATGGAAGCCTAAAGAAAATAAAACTGCCTATCAACCGAAAAGAGTTGGTAACTCATATGTTTGGGATTGCAACACATGGGCAAATTGCACAACATGTGGAAGATTTGGACACATAGATTCAAACTACATGAGAAAATGGATGATAAAGTCAAGGAGCTAGACTAACCCCAGAATGGCATGCTTACACTGTCATAAAGTTGGTCATCTAAGAAAGGACTACAAAGACTGAGTGATAGAGACCAACACCTTTGCCAATGGTAATACCATTGAAGATATCAAGAAGATGAGAAACAAAATGTGGAGGAAAGCTATAAACACTAATGATGTTGGACTAAGCAATACAAATGGTGACACCTTATCCAATGGCTCTGGTGACATCACCACCCCCACCTAAGATGAACAAGGATGGAATTGCACTATACTAAGTTATACTTTGCACCAGTTCCATTATACATACTTAAAATGCCAAATCAACATGATTAAAGATGCACTATGGTATTACTTGTTATAATTCTATGAATTCAATCTTGCCAGTTAATGCATACCAAAAATCATCGGTTAACATACAAAAGCTAAGTTGTCAATGCATACCGAGAATCGTCGGTGTACATGTGAAAACCAAGTTTATCAATGCAACCTGAGACTCATCAAAAAATATGTAAAATGCATTGAAGACTTTGTTTCTTCCCAAGCACCGTCGGTAAACGTGTGGAAAGTTGAATGAGTTGACACTTCCCCTAAGCATCGCATTTTCACCAAAAACAAAGTTGGCATGTAACTCGAGCAACTCCATCTTCGACACCTGACAAGTGGGTAGAGCATTAATTGCGCCACTTAGGGCACCATCTATAAATAGGGTGACGGAAGAGCTCATTATTCACCAATGATTTAGAGCAAAGAAGAAGAGTAGAGCAGAGTGAAACAAAGCGACTAGATTGTAGAGCACTCCAAGTAGATCCATGACATACAGATTTTGAATAAACAACAGCTATCAGAAGGTTAAAGTAAGTAACAAAGATCATCGAGCTCACTATTTTTTTTTACGAAAAAGCCCTAAATTCACGTAAACAATAGAAACCACTTCCCATGCAACCAAGATCAAGAATGCTAAGGAGAAAAAGGTTAATTTGATCAAGAACTCCACTTGTGAATAACCTAAATATAAAATCTATCCAGAGGTTTCTTTGCAACCTGACGATGCTGGTGCGTTCTCTAAAATTCTACCTAGGGTTTTATTGATTGAAGATGTTCGTTCCTACATACATTGCAAGATCACCGAGATAGGAGATCTTGAAGTTGATCAAGCTTACAAGAAGCTTTGCACTGGAGAAACCAATAAGGAGGAACACAAACACATAGAGGTCAAAGGGCTGACTTATGCCCTAATGTTCCCGAGGGAGTTCAAAAATGAGTGGATTTAGGTAGTGCTAAGCAGAGTGCACGACCGAAAGATGTAGCTAGATGAGCAAAAATTGATCACCATAGATGTGATACATGTTGTTACTGGTTATCCTATAACCGACAAGGAAAAATCACTTAAACATCCTCCTCGACCCAAAATTGAGAAGATGATAGGAGCAGTATGGGATAATAGAGGATTGAAGGTTAATACCATCACCGATCCAGAACTCAAGTTTGGTGCATGTGTGCTAGGATATAAGATATACCGCAACAGGCTAAACAACATAGCATGTGGATTAGTTGACATTTCTCATAAGATTATTAAGAAAGGTCTACAGTTGGATCTATCTGAGCTTCCACTGAAGCAATTAGATGAGAACATGGGGATAATCAAGTCCACACAGTCCAATTCATGTAAGTTTGGATCACTCTTAAGGTGTACATTTTTCTACTTTTAGAACTTATTTCCATCTATAGGAAATGTCAACTGGGATACCACCTTACTAGTGACCATACAAATCAGTGAATTCATCAAGTCACTAGGTGACAACTTTGTGTAAGTTATGGATGAATACTTCACTGGATTTAAGGAAAGAATGCTGAAAAGAATGAGGATACCAGAACAACTAGTAGAAAAGTATAAGACTGACATTTGCTTTATGGTGGACATTGATTACACATATATCAAACCATTTGTACTTAGAACAACATGGTTAGTACCTCTCGACTATTAGGTCAACATAGATCAAGCAACCAATGCTATAGAAGCATTGATAAATGAACCTGTGGAAAAGTCACAGCCTAGGTTTGGAACCTATGAAGAATCCAAGGAAAGAATAAAAATAGGCTTAGTTGTGAAGAATATTGACAGGAAGAAAGATAAAATGGTCAAGACATTGAAGAAAAAGTTGTCGATAAATGATGAAGAGTCTAAGCAAAAGGACGACATCGAGGGACAGTCACCCGTCGGTGAAGAAGAAAAATTGAGTGACTCAGAATCTATAGAGTCTAATGCACCACCAACAGCAGCAAAGAAACCAAGGACCACTACTGCATCAAGGAATAGAAGTCAGATAACAAAAGTTACAACTACATCACCAATAAAGAAAAGACAAGTAAGAACTTATAGAAGAAAGCCTCAAATAGGTCAAAAATCATAACCTAATAGGAGAAAGAGATTCATTAGAACAAAGGAAGACATAGAGGACACTAAACAGGATGAACAACCTACTAAGAATAAGTTCCCTACCACGATTGATGAGGTATGTGAAGCTACCATCAAGTCAAGATCAGTAACAGATCCTAAGATCGGGAAATGGCTAACATTGGATCCCGAGGATCAAAATAAGTTAGAGGAGGTGATTATTAAAATAATGTGCATATTCAAATATGTACCAATACAATTTGGAGATAAAATTCCTAAAGAAATTTTAGATAGAATTTAGGCAAGGTGGACATATGCACTAAAGGAAGAGAAACAAATAAGGGAAAGAGCCCTAGTTTCAATTATGCCACCTGAATCAAAGATGGAAGAGATTGAAGAAATGATGAAGCAACACTCCAAAAGGTTCTCACCAAAGTTAAGAGCCTACAAAGTACTATAGGGACATCTAATTGAGCTTGACAAGAAGAGTGAGGATGAATGGAGAAAGATACTCAAGGTACCCAAAAAGGAAACAAGCCCCGAGCCACAATTATCTCTTACCGACAATCCACACAATGAAGAAGATCAGGCTAAACCAAGCCCCAAAAATATTCTTATAGCTGATGGAGAGGATGTAAATGAAGAAGCATTGAACACAGTAGCTAAAAAGGACATGGACACTGCAGATGAAACATGGCCTGATAATACTATCATTGACATTACCGAAGAAGATCATGCAGATGAGGTAAAGAAAGATGAAGATGTCACTATTGCCCCAGGAAAAACTGAGGAACAAGACACTACAACAGATACTACTCAAGTAGATACATTGGGATAGATACCACTATTGATACAAGCTATCAAAATTATCTCGGAGAAGGAGAAATCACCTGACAAAGATGCAAGTATACCCGAGGATAAGGGTGAAGAAGAACCAAAAGATGCACCCGATGAGTAGAGCAAAGATGAAGCACAAAAGGAAATAGATGGAGGACAAATAGACAAGGATGAAGAAGAAAAGAAAGGTGATACCACTCCTAAGGATGTTGAAGGAGATGTTGCAAACAAGGCTAAGGTTGATGTGGAGACATTCACTCCCAACCAATAGGCAGAGATCGAGCAACAAGATATAGGTTCAAATACACCAAAGCCTTCACAAAGCACTTCAGACCAAGCAAAGGAACTTGTTATGGTACTGCATACAGGTCCCTCCACAACACTTTCCAAGAAGAAGAAGAACAAGAAGAACAAGAACAAGAACAAGAATCTAGTTACACTAGAAGAGATTATTGAAATACTAGCCTATGATCCAAGGGCATTGGATCCAAAGGCACTAACAAACTATGTAGAAGAAAAGCTATCCATAATAAGCTGAAAAAGGAAACAAAAGACACTCAGGTCCTTGAGACAACTAGGGATATTCTTCAACAAATAGTACCTAATATAGAAATTGATCAAAATGCATCAATCGTTGATCAATTGGCCATTCTTACCGACGTAATCCAATCACAGAATGTGGATGCAGAAAAGGCTATAGAAGAACAAGCAAAGCAAAATTACCAGTATAAATTGTTATGTATGTGGAGCCTAATCAGACTCAGTTTATTTTCGATGTGGTTTCCCCCCCAGACATATCTATATGGGCCCCAAGCTCGGGGTCAAGGGGCAGAGCACCTTGCAGGGTCCTGGGGTAGCGCCCCAAGCGGGGTCAAGGGGCAGAGCCCCTGATGGGGTCAAGGGGAAGTGCCCCTTGTGGGGTTGAGGGGCAGTGCCCCTCGACGCCAATAATGACTTAATAATATTGTAAAGGGTTGACCATCAATTTTCTATTAGTCAGAGTATTTTTTCCCTAATTAGGTTATGTCAAAAATACGTGTGTAAAGGGCTTAGGGTTTTTGAGATTTCATAGTATGAGGTATTTTCATAGCTTCCTGTGATGATATTGAGTTGCAAGTTTTTAGATTGTAATCACTAGATAATAATAAAGATATTGGACTCACTGTTGGTGGACGTAGCCCAGGGATTGGGTGAACCACGTTAAATCTCTGTGTCATTTTGTTCTCTTCTGTGTGTTTATATTTGCATTTTTCTGCTTATTATTCTAACATAAATTAATAGAGAAAATCAACCAAGAAGTGGCAGAGAACAAGGTGAAGCTGTCTGAACAAGTAAGTGAGTTAGAACCTGTCATTTCAGAAGCAATAGCCTTAGTTCAAAAGTTAAGCACTTTAGAGAAATTCACTAAGGATAATAGTGAAAAGATTGCAAAACTAGATGCAGATCTAAATTCTAGTGCTCAAAGTCTCTCAACAACATATAATGCAATACAATTGCATTATGCAAAGGTAATGAAAACTAAGAAGTTGAGACTTCAAATCCAAGAGGCAGAATCAAAGTTTAGGGATGAGGTAACCGAGCAATAGGCTCTATTCTTACTAAATCTGACACTACTGTAGCAACATATGAAATGGCAAGGCAATTGATAGCCACCTCGATGATGTCTGTCACTGACAGCATCTATGATATGCACGCCAAGATCACATTAGAGAAAATGGCACTTGAACACCTTCAAGAGAAATGGGAAAAGATGATGGAGGACATGAACAACTCTCATTCCCACATTTTTGACAAGTTGTAAGTGATTACACCTTTTCCCTTACTATCAAAAAAGGGGGAAATTGATATGTTACAAAAGGGGAAATTGATAGGATACAAAGGGGAAAATGATATGTACAAAGGAGATGATAAGTGTATATACATATACTATATCGACATATACATAGGGGGAGTCATAAATGACAAGGTGAACACATGGTGTACATTACTAAACATTTTAGTATTTGCACATATCAATTTTTGATACTAATGTCAAGGGGGAGATTGAAGACATAGTTTTCCATTAGTATGAAAGGAAAAATAGTTTTGAAACCATCAGTAACACCAACACCGAAAGTCAAGTTTAGTGCAACCCGAAAGACAAGCTCAAGAAAACCTGACGACACAGTGCAACCCGAAAATGTTACAAGGGAACCCAACAGAGAAAACCCAACAGAGGAACTTGAAAAGCAGAATACAGTGCAACTCGATAGAACAAATGATAGAGGAACTCAACAGACCAAAGAGCAACCCGAGCACCAGTCTACTGAGAGACAGTTAGAATCCTGAGAAATGCGGAGATGACTTCCACGTCTGATAAAACACTTGTGTTTTATATTTAGATTTTTATATTAGCTTTAAATCCATTTCTTAAGGGACAAGAAATGTAATTATAATTGTTTTAATTAGTCTAACTGATTAGAAACATGCAAACTAGGAGATCAAGGTCAAGTTGTAAACCTTTGATCATAGAGTTATCATTGTAATACATGAAACTCATTTAGGTCAATTCATTGTATAAATAGATATGTAATCTATCAGAACACATGTGTGTGATGGGGATTGTAGCCGAGGAGCACATCTATGGATCAGACTAAGATTTTTATGCAGAAGAACAACCAAGGATAAAATCAGTTATCAAGAACAAGAACCAAGGCTACCAAGCAGAATAGAGGATTGATCAATCACAATAGGTGATAAAAATACTTGTAATCTTTAGTGGATCTGTAATCAACAATTCTAGATTAAATATACTCAGGTCACTAAATATTTTTGACTACATTCTAACAACTGTAGCAAATAGAATAAATCCTTGAGAAAGGTGGATTTAACAATCCTTTGTAAATCTCTTAACCGAGTGCACACTAAATAGTGTTGCTAAAGCTCTTAACAGAGTAGACCTTAACCAGTCTCTACTTAATACTCCCAACAGGGTAGATCATCAAAAGTGATCAAAATTGTAAGCCTTAACCAACCCCTTCCATTCTGTAGATAGTGAAGCTTTGTGGGTTTCATCCCCACTGCATTTTTTACCTTCTAACAAGGGTTTTCTGCATTACAAAATCTTGTGTCATGTGTCTATACATTTCATGAATGTTTCTATGAATGTTTACATGCTTATTGAATTATTATTTGATATAACATACATAAAGATAGAATAGCATAAATGGTTGGTAATACAATTGATTACTAAAAGGATTAAGGTTAAGTGATAAAAAAATTTGAGGGTATTCACCCCTCCCCTCTTAGTACACCATTTCATTATTTCAAATAGTTGAACTACCACTAACAACAGAGTGTAGGTCATGGCCACCAAACTAGGAGTGAAATGCAAATAAACCTTTGTATACACAATCGAAGCAATGGAAGGCTCTTTCACCAAAATAAATAATAATTGAGATACCAAAAATAATGTGCAAAACCTTCCTTTTAAAGACAACTTAAGCATAGGTAAACAATCAACGCTTGTTTACTCCAACACCTCCATTAAGTGCAACTTAGGCAATAGATTATTATGTGATATGAAATGCAATATGTGTCTCAATTACACAACCATTTTAGGTACCCAAGTACAATTCAATCTCTCACAAGCAGAGAATAAGAGAAACCACATGGTAAAAAACTCTCCAAAAGAGAGAAAATAAGAAAAAAAGATGATGCGTGGAGGATTCAATCATACTCCCCAAGGACTAGATACATCATATATATAAAAGCAATGACCCCCCCATGGAAAATAAAAAGAGAGACATGATATCCCTTGTACCATCCTAAATTGTAAGCACCTATAATTAGATGTTCAATTAGGACTCATTTTTGTGTTTTTGAGATTTCATGTCCATTATGCTTTATCCAACAACCTACCTCCTGCATTTCCAACATTTTTCCTCCTTCCCAACTCCCAATTTAAATTTGGAATTCTTTTGGGAGGAAGAAGACGCCCTGGGCATCCTCTTCCCCAATGTTTGGCCCCAAATTTGAATTGAGGGCTCGTCTTGTGGTTTTAGCGGGATTTCCAATTTTGTGTTGGCCTCCTTCAAATTTTTACCTTTGAAATGTTGTGAGGTATAAAAGAAACCTATCTCTCCTCATTTGGACATAATAAAAGTTGGAATTCAAGTGCTCTCCTATAATTTTGCATCCAAGCATTCAAGATCAATTTTTCAAGCACCTAAGGCATCTTTTAAGGCAATCTTATGCATTATAGCTATCTTCTCTCCCATGATGGCCAAGTAGAGGAGTTCTCAACCAAGAAAGAAGATCCTTTGTCCATATATATCCATTCATCCATCCATTCTTCAAGCCAAGAGTTTATCAAGCATAACAACATTGAATATCTTTGAGGAGCATTCACATATCTATGAATTTGTGCAAGGTCCATCTATATCCACTCATCCATCCATTCTTCAAGACAAGAGTTTATCAAGCATGAAAACATTGAATATCTTTGAGGAGCATTAACATATCTATGAATTTGTGCAAGGCATCCTTGATTCTACTTTACTTTCAAAAATTCAAAGTCAACATACAACTATATTCAAGCATGCATATTCACAGACATCATGATCTCAATATCAGTTTATGAAGGTATATACAAGGTATATATAATATTTAACTTTACATTTACACACTTTCCTTGTATGCAACTACATTTCTATTTCAAGGTTGATTCCTCAACCGGGGTTTGACCAAGGGAAATTCCTTTCAACCTAACATTCTCCCATTTTTTGTGTGTAGGAACAAGTGAAGAACCTACCATTGCAGATATAGAATGTACATGAACCGATGGGTAGTCTAGAATTTGAATCATAAAAGAGAACTGGGAATAGGATGGATTAGCCAACCTCTTCCTAGGACTAGGATGCCCTAGGTGACCTCTTCCCTACAGAGCATCTTGAAACTAAAACCACTAGTTAGTATTGCCCATCTGGTTGTTGTTTTGGGTACTTATAGGTTACTGTCTATTTTTTGTTAGTCTGTATAATATAAAACTTTTCAATTTGAATTTTTATTTCTTCTATCTTTCATCACGCAATCATAATCCCTTAATTCCAACTTATTCTAATACATTATTGTGAATTATCATTGACCCACTTAGTGATTATGTCTGAATTGAGCCTAGTGTGACATCTTCCTTCTGATTATGCATTAGGAAAAGGAGGACAATCCAATCTCCCTTGCATTTTTTCCTCTCCCTTTTCCTTATTGTACATTTTGGTGAACCTAACTTCTAATATTTCCACTTTTGATTTGATGGTTAGATGTGCTCTTCATTAGATTTCATGTTTTAAAGTATATTCATGTTGCATAAAATTTATGGTTTTTTTCATATTTCTTTCAAANACGTTCCTTTTTGTCCTTGTGTATGAGTGTTATCTCATTGATTTTCTACCTATAGCACTCCAATTAAAAAATGTCTTAGACTTATCGGTTCTTTTGGTCTCGACTCCTCTATGTTTCCTAGGAACCTTGACAAAGCAAACATGCATATTAATGACCTCCCCACTATGCCTACTAATGGCCTCCCCACTATCATTGAGAATCCTTCTTCCCACTCTTCTCATAATGAAGATGAGATCTTAAGAGTGTCCCCTACCCAAGTGCAGCACATTTCTCATAATTTTGAAAAATTTGAGCACTAGGTAGGTCAAGAGCATTCTAATCCAGAAGCCATTTTTTTAGTAGAAAAAATTAGGAAGATGATTCGTGCAATGATGAGAATGTTAGTGATTTATTGCATGCTATTTATCATATTATCCATAACAATGTTAAACATGTTAAAGATTGTTCTTAATACCTTGGTTTAACTCAACCTCCTACTGCTATTGATACTTCTATTCCTACTTCACTACCTAGTGTTTCTACTTATGCTCCACCTCTCATGACTACATCCATTTCAAATACTAATCCTACACGTGTTATTCTTGGAAGTATTTTTAATCCTATCATTCCTTGTCCTTCAAACATTCCATGTGCTTCCCAACTGCCATCCATGCCTACCTACAATAATATTCCATTATCATATTCCAATTATCTTTATGTTTCTCATAATGCTCCAAACCTTTCACACATATCTCATACCAACTTTTCCATTGAATCCACTATCAATAGTCTTGCTCAAACTGTCTCATCCTTGCAACAACAAATCACTTCCACGGCTCAATCCAAATTCAATATTCTCACCTGTGACATTATAGCCCTTTTTCCTTAGAAATAATTCATATAATTATCCCCATTACATGTAAATAGCTCATTTGGAGTCTTATACTAGAAAAGGTGATCCCTTGACTCATGTGAAAAAATTTCAAACATTATGCAGTGACTTCTCTCATGATCATAAAATCATGGCTAAATTTTTTACCAGAACATTTAGAGATAATGCCTTGCAATGGAATTGCTCTTTACCTCCTTATTCTATTAATTATTTTCAAAAACTTACAAATGCTTTCATCCAAAAATTTCAAAACAATATCGGTCCTAAGTTTTCTTTGACTGATTTAATGCATTGTAAACAAGGTGTCAAATAAAAAGTGACTGATTTCATTGGTATATTTAAACATTTGCATGCTTAGATTACTTATATTATGCCTGATATTGATATTCAATGTATTTTCATTGCTAATTTACGAAAAGATATAAGAGATAAGATATTGCTTTATGAATTCTCTTCCTTTACTCAATTGTGTGTAGTGCTTCATAATTATCAACTTCAAGTGAGTCAACTTGAGAGCACCACTCCAATGGCTTTGATTGATAAGAGTGATGCCACATGCCAAAATTTACGAAAGTTTCAAAAAACTAAAGGCTTCATCAAGATCAACAACTCATCAGACAATATTGACGCGCAGTGACAACAACATCTAAAGGTGTGGCTCTTTTGTCATATATTTTTTATACCTCCTCATAATTTTACACCTCTTTATGAATCTTTCCATAAAGTGATGTTGAGGTTGATTAATGATAATGTTTTAACACTTCCTCCAATTGTATTAATAGATCCTTCAAAATAATCTTCCAATCCTTTGATACCAAAGATTTTTAATGATACCATAGTCAACCTAGTCATGATACTGAGAAATGTTTTCATTTGAAATATATTGTTCAAAACCTTATTGATTATAATATTATATATGTTGAGGGTATCAATGATCAATTAAATAAATACATTTCCCCTCCTAAGAAAAACTTGTAAATATATACAAATCCCTTACCTTCCCATTCTACTAATACCATTGAGTCTACCCACTCTTTACCTTCTTCCACCAATATTGTTGACCCTCCTACTATTGTGAAATATGATGATGAGTGTGCCAAGGCCAATAATGTTGTCAACCTTATTGATCTTTCTGAACCTAAACCCAAACCTACATTGGAACTTTGCATTATATTTGATCCTAAGGAGACTATTACGACACCTGGTGGTCCTCTTTATATTGTTGCAAAGATTAATGGTCTTCCCTCTTGTGGAGTCCTTATCAATCCTACTTGCATGGTGAATGTTATAATTGAAGAACATATTTTCACAAGACACCTCCAACAAGACTCCTATGACAAATCAAATGTGATGATTAAACATTTCAATGGTTTCACTAGTTCTACTCATGGTTTCATTACCTTTCCCATTGAAGTTGGTAAGAGACCCTTAGATGTCACCTTTGTTGTCATCCCAACTTCCGCTCAATTTCAAGTTAGAATTGGCCTTTCTTGGTTTACTTGCATGAAATCTATTATCTCTCATATCCATAAGTGTTTGAAATTTTCCCATAATGGAGAAATCATCATGATTAACCATAGTCTCTATTAGCCTTTACCTACTCATGGGAACTTTGATCTCGACTTCTTTTGGCCTAGAATGCCTCAACCAATTCAACCTTGCAAAGATAATTTCTTCTTATCATATCAAAAATTCAAAGCCAAAAATATTTGTGAACTTGAAAATTCTCTTATAGTTCCATCTCCTTTCCCTGGACCTAGAATTCTTCCTACACCTTTCATACCTCCTATTTATGCTTCATTTTAGCATCCTATATCTTATAAACACCCTAAAACTTTTGTCTCTCAACATAATATGGTTCCTTCCGTTCTTCCTCCTAAATAAAAAAAAGGATATGATGTTGATTGATCCTAAACCAACCCAAATTTCAAACAAAACCAAATATAACCATTGTGCACATGGTTATTGTCATAGATGTCATGCTAGGGCCCGTGAGCTTGCTTCCCAGATCATTTCCTCCCCTAATACACCTACAGATGCCTTGATTACCTTTGAGCAACTTATGCATAGCCTAATAGAGGAAGTTAATCTAAAGAAGATGAAATTAAATAAAGATGATTATATTCGTATCAACTATTCTATTGTGATTAATTTGGATGAAGAAGATACTCTTGATGATGATGATTTCAATGTTTCTAATGAAAATGATGTTAATGCTAATGATTCTGATGATATGTGTCAGCTTATTGATGATAATCATAATTTCCCTACTATATTTGCAACACAATTATCTCTTTCTCCTAGTGATTAATAAAGTGACTCATTATTATAGCATGGTTCCTATTTAGAACTTGTGATAGCTCCATCTAACATGCTCGATGTTGCACCTATTGTTTGTTTCCCACCTTCCCTAAATGATAACAACCAAGATGGGGGGAAGGCGATATGCTTTACTAGCTCTTCTTGTACGATGGATTCTTTTGTGTGTTTACTTGTCGTGTTGTGCTTCCCTCGTGATGTGTTGCTTGCTAAATATCTTGTTTAGATGTATTTAAATGACCCTTGTTTCTCTATTGGCACAAAGTGATAAAGGAATTGATATGTTGTGACATTCCTCTATTTGTATCTCATTTATTCTATATGTCATATACATATTATGTCGTGCATGTTCTATCATTCATAAATGTGCCTTTGTGTTTTCTGATTAGGGATGCCACAAAGTAGTATAAACCATTCTTTTAGGTCTTCGGAATGCTGACCCAAAAAACTCTTATTTGTATCTCTTATGTGATTTTCTTTCATTGTGATCCTAGTTCAACTACCTTTGGGGGATGATGTCAATTTATTTTGATATAATTCTTGATATAGATGAGTTATCATATGATTGTACCGACCCTAGAGTTAGTAGATCCCTTTTGGATCTCTCTTGTCATGTGTTTCATTTTCCTTATTTTTCCTTGTTTGGGGGCATCTCACTGTGGAAATGTCTCTTTTGGGTGCATGTATGCTCTGTTAAAGACATTGCTCCCGTTAAGGCATTTACAATAACTTTAGCATAGAGGCATACACTATGCTCCTTGTTTTAGATTTTGTACACACATACGCAATGATTCTATGTGATCTCTTATGTGGATGGCTAAGGAGACGATGCTTTCCTTAGGTTTATCCTTACATTATATTACATGCCCTGTGCATTATTCAATGGATCCATTTTGGAGACAATGCTTTCCTTAAGGATTGATCCTCCTTTACTATATCACTTTGGACACTATGATTTACTTAGGATTGATCTCTTTTATGGATCCCTTAATGGAGATTATGTTTTCCTTAAGGTCTGATCCTCTTTTGGAAAATTTACTAAGTGAAGTATGCTTCACTTGGTTATCCTTTTTTGATGGGTTGACTAGTATAAAACAACTTGCTAGACCTTCAGTTCCATATTTTCTCTTCACTTGGCACATAATAAGTCAAAAATCTCTCTCTCTCTCTCTCTCTCTCTCTCTCTCTCTCTCTCTCTCTCTCTATCTCTCTCTCTCCCCCCCCCCGTGTGATCCTTCTTTTTATCTTGGTTTCAGATTTGATGAAAACCCAAGTCACTTGGAGACTTGGTGTCTCCTTGTCTTCTTAACCTTGATAAAAAAAATTGTTGCATTGATCTACTTTACTGTGAGCATGAGGTTGTATCATACTCCCATTAAAGTGGGGGATAAATGCACCATCCTAAATTGTAAGCACCTATAATTATATGCTTAATTAGGCCTCTTTTTTGTGTTCTTGAGATTTTATGTTTGTTATACTTGATCCAACAAGCTACCTCCTACATTTTTGGCTTCTTTTCCTCATCGAATCTCAATTTAAATCTAGGCCTATTTTGGGAGGAAGAGGACGTCCTCTTCCCTCATGTTTGGACCCAAATTTGAATCGGGGGTTTGTCTTATGGTTTCAATAGGATTTCCAAATTTGTGTCAGCCTCCTTCTAATTTTGACCTCCAAAATGTTGTGGGAGGTATAAAAACAACCCATCTCTCTTGATTTGGACATAAGACAAGTTGAAATTCAAGTCCTCTCCTACAATTTTGAATCCAAGCATTCAAGGTCAAGTTTTCAAGCATCCAAGGCATCTTTGAAGGCAATCTTCTCCATTGTAGTTAGCTTCTCTCCCATGTTGGACAAGTAGAGGATTTCTCAATCAAGAAAGAAGATCCTTTGTCCATCTACATCCATTCATCCATCCATTCTTTAAGGAAAGAGTCTATCAAACATAACAACATTGAAGATATTTAAGGAGTATTCATAGATTTATGAATTTGTGAAAGGCGTCCTTGATTCTACTTCACATTCCAAAATTTAAAGTCAACATACAAATACATTCAAGAAAGCATCTACATAGACATCACAATCTCAATATCGATTTATGAAGCTATATACAAGGTATTTATCTAATATTTACCTTTACATTTACTTGCTTTCCTTTTATGAAACTTCATTAATATTTCCTGGTTGACTCCTCAACTAGGGTTTGACCAAGGTAAAACCCATTCAACCCAACATTTTTCTCATTTTTTTGAATGCAGGAATAAGTGACGAACCTACCATTATAGATCCATAAAGTACAAGACCTAACAGACAGTCTGGAATTCAGATCATCAGAAAGTACTGGGAATAGAATAGCTCAGGCAACCTCTTCCCTAAAAATTGGCTTCAAACTAAAACCACAAGTTAGTATTGTTGTCTGGTTGATATTTTTGGTACTTATAGGTTACTGTCTATTTTTTGTCAATCTGTGTAATTAAAAACTTGTCACTTTGGATTATTATGTCTTCTATATTGCATTATCCAATCATATTCCCTTAAATCCAACTTATTCTATTACATTATTTCAAAGGATAATTGACCTGCTTAACGCTTAAGTCCTACTTGAGCATAGTGTGTCATCTTCCTTCTGATTATGCATTAGGAAAAGGAGAACAATCCAACATCCCTTGCAAGTTTGCCTCTCCCTTTTCCTTATTGTACATCCCCCATAATGAAGAAGTTTCAATGTCAACGATGTATGCTTGAAAACAAAAGATGATCTAATGGCTACAAGAAACACATCTCCTCTTGGGAAGAAACAAGCTCACCAAATAATGAAGAAGTTACTCCTTGTTTAACTAAAAGGAAAAAAGAAAGTCTCCAAATAAAAATCTCTAAAAATAGAGTAGGAGTCTCTAATCATAAATAAATCACCACATAATAATGACCAAAATTAACTAAGAAATGTGACAAATCGAGTATATGAGGAATCTTATCAATGTCAATCTCCAAAGACAATGTAGATGAACCAACAAATATGTCAAAAATTGCATCAAAGAGGAGAGAAATACCCTCAAGTGTGTCTCCCAAATCTACAAGATGAGACTCCACAAACAAGCTTGAAATACATGCCAAATTCTCATCCCACAAAGCACGATCTAAAACACTATGATCAACTTGCTCAAGAGTAGAATAGAAAATTGAAGAAGCAAGTGGTGGAGGAAACTCAACACTAGGCTCAAGAATGCCAAGGTTCAAAAGACCAAACTTCTCCTCACAAACATGATCCACCATTGATGGAAGAGTGTGAATATTAGCCAAAAATAAATCATCATTAGGAGAAAAATGAAAAAAAGGAATACAATCATGATGCATGATCTACCACTCATGTAGAAATGATATCTCTAGCCTCTATATTTCTAATATATACATAATTAGGAGTGAACTCAACTATTTTAACTTATGCTCAATGAGTAATTTGATAAATTAAAAGGAGATTTGTGGTCAAGGAGGGTACACAAAGTCGAAAGATATTCCAACCATATCAATGGATCCTTTCCCACAAAACTTCATGTATATATTATTACCCATAAAAATATTAGGTGAATGTTGTAACCACCTGGATTTGGTCTGTTCCGACTATAGACCCTATTTTCTCTAAGTATGATCATACCCCCAATTATGTCACGATAATGTTACTTCGGCATAATTCATTTTAAATTAGATTTAATGTCCTAGGTGATTTTTATCACTAAATTATATTAACTACTACAACCATACAATTCAAATCAAACCAAACCAATTAAAACAAATCAAATTTAAAATATGGCTATAGTATTTAATCATAAAGGAATTAAATAAACCCTAAATCAATTATTCACTTGAAAATGAACCCATTCCCCTAGCCTAATTATTTTAATTAAATTAGCTATAGTCCTACTGATTATTAAAAAGCAATTAATTGTTTAAATAATTAATATCCTATTTTTGAATGAATTAAATAAATTTAATTCATTTCATTAATATTCCTCTAAACCCCTAACCTAACCCACTTCAACCACTTTGACCCTGGGTTTGAACCTATCTCAACCC